>PVKP010000253.1:0-229058 GCA_004027715.1 Plecturocebus donacophilus | reverse complement strand
GGTTAGAACATGTTCTTTTAGCTCACAGAAGTTTCTTATTATCCACCTTCTGAAGCCTGATTCTGTGAGTTCATCACACTCATCCTCCGTCAGGCCTTGCTCTCTTGCTGATGAGGAGCTGCGATCCCCTGTAGGAGGAGAGGCATTCTGATTTCAGGTGTTCTCAGCCTTTTTGCACTGGTTTCTTCCCATTTTTGTGTATTTATCCACCTGTCGTCTTTGTAATTGCCGACTTTCAGATTGGGTCTCTGAGTGGACGTCCGGCTTGTTGGTGATGAAGTTTTTTCTGTTTCTTAGTTTTCCTTTGGGGGGCGCCCCTTCCCCACAGAGCTGGGCCTTCCCGCGTTCAGCTGTGCTTCTCAGTCCTCAGCGCTTCCAATTGTTGTTCTTCTTGTGGGGATGGGACTAGCGGAGCCCGACTAAAAGGGCACCACCCAGTCCCACACACTCCACACCGAGAAGCGCCGCGCCAGCCAAAAGAGTCGCCAAAAGATTCCCTCGCCGGGAATCTCCCAGTCCGTGGGCATCAAATATTCGTCTGCAATTGCAGCATCCACTCACTCTCTGCGCCCTCACCGCGAGCCACAATCCCGAGCTGCTGCTACGCGGCCATTTTGGATCTCTCTAAGACTGAGTAATTTATAAGGAAAAAGAGGTTTAATGGACTCACAGGTCCACACGGCTGAGGAGACCTTACAATCATGGCGGAAGGCAGAGGAGCAGAGTCACATCTTACGTGGTGGCAGACAAGAGAGAGAGCATGTGCAGGGGAACTCCCCTTATAAAATCCTCAGATCTTGTGAGACTTATTCACTGTCATGAGAACAGCATGGGAAGGACCTGCCCCCATGATTTAATTACCTCCCACCAGGTCTTTCCCATGATTTGAGGGGGCACACAGCCAAACCATATCACATGACAACCTGAACTCATTTATTCAGCAAGGTCTGTGGATGAGAGGCAATTTCAAAGAGTAGGATGGGGCTCGCTATGTACTCCAATCATGCTGAGTTTCTGGAACTGCAAATCAAGGACCAAATATTGCATTATACATCCCTGCCTAATCACTGGCAACTGGGAAGGCAGCCTGCAAGCTACCATGCTCTCTTGTGGTAGATTGCTACAGTGGTGGCCTCCAATGAACCACACATCTCTTGGTATTTACACTCTGTGTACTCACCTCCCACACTGGCTCTGTACTTGACCATGGGACTTGCTTTGGCTAATGAGACATTAACCCATGATGCCAATGGAGGCTTGGTGTAGGATTATACATTGGGGATTGCTCTCTTGAGATACTTCTTCTTGGAAGCCAGTGCTATGCTCTAAAAAAGCTTAGACTAAACTCTTGAATGATGAGAGGTCCTAGAGGATGAGAGGCTCTCTGGATGTCTCAGATTCAGCCAAGCTCCTAGCTGAATGTAGCTCACGAGTGATCTCAGCTATGCCATGTGAAACAGAAGAATGAGTCCGTTGATACAAGTGATTTCACAGACTAATGAAAAATGATAAATTGCTGCTGTTTTAAGTCACTACATTTTGGGGTAGTTTAGGAGGCCATAATAGATAACTGAAATACTTCCCCTCTCTAAAATGTCCATGGTGCCAAAACCCATCTGGAAATACAGATGTCTGGCCCAGAATCCTTGGAGAAAAATTTTTGGCACTGAGAATGTATCCAAAGGACCCCAGAAATGGAATCTGGAGAGGTCTTCTTTTTCTCCTTTTCTGGAAATTAAACTTACTTTCCCGAATGCTGAAAATAAAAAGGAATCCTTAAACCATGAGGCATAAGAATGTTCTGTTAACTAGCCAAATAAGGACAGACTGTCACACAGTGCCCCACACTCTTCTCTGCTATACCTTGTCTCCTTCTCAATAAAATACATCCACATCAAGGGAAAGCCATAGATTCTTCTGGTCCTCCTTAGTCACCAAGAGAGAAAACTCCCTTTAAGTACCGACTGTTTCATTGCCCAGCCTCCTGTGGGGTGGTCCAGTGTGTGATGGGTTGTATGTCCTTAAAGACTGAAGGGAAAATGTTTCTGGTTAATGCCAGAGATGACTCAGAGAAGTAAAAATTACCATCTTCTGAGCTCATGGAAATAGTAGTCAGTATGACATCTCAGAATTATTTTGGGTTTGCCCCTGGCTAAAGGCAATATGATCCCTTAGGAGTCTCAGTTGCTTACTGATTCCATAACACTCACTTGGAATGTGTTGTTCCAAGAATTGTCTACATGCACCAAGAGATTTCTATTCTAAAGCACCAAGATCAGCATTTACAATCTCTGCTTTCAACATATGTCACTGAGAAAACCCTAAATTTTGCCAAACAAGTTTTCATTCATGCATTCAACAAATATTTTACTGAATGGCCACCATGACTGGGTATCCAGCAGGGTATTGTATATATGGTGGCCTAGTGGATACCTTGTTTGGGGATATCTAGCATTCGTTCCCATGAACCATCCTGCTCCCCCCGCCAAACATCTGCTCCCCTTTGAAGAGTGAACTAAGCAAAAAAAAATTTTTTTTTAAGAGTATTATTTCTTTCCTTTCAGATCCATTCTAATAAGGCTTCTCTACCTCCTCAAACCAAGAATGCTCACTATGATCTAAGCCAGGCCAGTTGAATGTTCTCGCTGTGAATTTAAAATCAAAACAGATTGATAAAGACTCTGAAAACAAGTTGCTATTTGGGGATGCCCATGCCCAATGAGATGGCTTTTCACTAGATTTTAGAGCTTCCATGTTCCTGTTTGTTTCCAAGCACTCTTCTCTGCCCTGACTATAAACTCCAGATGTCCTTCCAACGGAGTCCTTTTTTATTAGATTACCCAGACAGATTACTGTTGCTTGCATCCAAAACACCCGACATAATATAAGAGATGAATGAAACAGACATGATTCCAGCTTTCAGAGCCTGTCAGTTTGGTTGGGTAGACAGACATTAAACAAATAAAAAATATGTCATTATAAATTGTTGTAAAATAAATGAATAGAGTACTGTGAAAGAGAATAGTAGGGTAATCTAATTGAGATTATGGGGCCACTGGACACCTCAACTGAGATCTGAAGGATGAGCAGACAAATAGTGGAGGGAAAGAGTCTTCCTGGCAGAGGGCAGAGAACAAACAAAGGCCCTGAGGCAGGCAGGAGGTCGTTGCATTTCCAGGAACTAGTGGAGGCTGGAGTCTCCAGAGGAGTGGCATGAGCTGAGGCAGGAGAGATGGGCTTGGGCCTGAACATGCAAGTCTGATAGTTTATGGAGATAATTTCAATTTGCTTTCAAAACAATAGGAACAAACCATCAGAAAGTTATAAGTCTGGCAATGGCATAATCTAATTAGATTTAATTAAAACAGTTCCTCTTGCTACCATATAAAGAATTGGCTTGCGGGGCAGACATAGAAAGTAATTGAGAGGTTTGGGAAGGATATGATATGGCTTAGCCTAGGGTGGTAGCAAAGGAGAGGAGAAAGCAAAGTCCTATTGGGGCGTAGAGGCACGAGTTGGCAAAACCACTGCTTGAGAGCGTGCCTGCCTTGTGGGCAAGGACGTGGTCCTGCTCATTTCTACATCTCATGAAATACCTAAATAACTTGTGCTTCTATAGGATCATGCAATTTACGAAGTGTTTCTGTGTCCAGATCTCACTTGATCCTTGCAGCAATCCTGAGGGTTTGCTGAAAACAAAGTAGCTGAGGCTGGAGGAAGAAGTTAAATGGCAATGGTATACAGTTGGTAATAACCATGCCAGGACTTGTATCTCTCACTGTAGCTTGCTGCCCGGCTCAGTGTCCACCCCCAGAAATGTTTGCAGATCTGAAAATGAACTGAGATCCTCTCCACTGCCCTCTGGGGTGCATTTGTTGTTCCACTGAACCTGGGCTCTTTAAGATGGTCCTAGAAGCTCATTTGCATCCAGTTCCCTTTCTCACCCTGTGGCTTATGTAACCACTGGCAGTCTTTGACCAGCACACGCCGAAGGCTACATGACCCCTGGGGCTCCTAAAGGGTCATATTGCCTTCAGCCAGGGACAAACCGAGAATATTTCTGAGATGTCATACCCAGTGCTATTTGGCCAAATCATACATTCTTATCACCTTTTGTCTCACTCTGCCTGGCTCTCCTTGAAGGTTCTCCCAATCATTTCTGTCGCTGTCCCTGGGAAGCCTACTCCCTTCTGGGTAAGTGTCTGGACTGACAACATCAGTATCACTTGACAACTTGTTTGAAATAGAAAGTCTCAGGCCCCACCCCAGACCACTGAAAGAAAATCTGGGGGTGGCCCTGCCATCTGTGCTTTAATAAGCCTGCGAAGTGATTTCGATGCAGACAAAAGTTTGGGAAACACCAGCCTAAATCTTTCCAGGAACACCCTCTCAAGCTTCAGACAGCTGGGCTCAGTTAAAGATGTGTTTTATATGAACCCATGTCAGGGGCTGAAGTCTCTGATGGATCTTACCCAAGCTCTGGATCCACATGGCTGAAAGATGGTGACAGCTCAAGGCTGAAGAATCTGTTTTTTTTTTGAGATGGAGTCTTGCACTGTCACCCACGCTGTAGTGCAGTGGTGCGATCTCGGCTTACTGCAATCTTTGCCTCCTGGGTTCAAGCAATTCTTCTGCCTCAGCCTCCCGAGTAGCTGGGACCACAGGCGTGTACTACCATGCCTAATTGTTTTGTATTTTTAGTAGAGACAGGGTTTCACCATGTTGGCCAGGATGGTCTCGATCTCCTGACCTCTGATCCACCTGCCTCGGCCTCCCAAAGTGCTGGGATGACAGGTGTGAGCCACTGCACCCAGCCAAAGCTGGGGAATCTCATGAAGCTATACAGGGTCTTTGCAGGACCATTCTCTGCTCATCTTTAACCCACTGCTTGTGTGGACTGAATCAGATCTTGAAGGAGGAAACCTGGAAGAAGGTATTAAAAGGGAGTTGCCCAGCCTTTCTTGCCTTTGCCCTTTGCATTCATGTCTCTATTGCCCATCAAACGTAAAAACTGTCTAGAGCCAGGTTGGCTCAGGCTAACCGATCCCTTCTTGGAGACAGGGATCAGTCAGATAGGTAAATGATTACAGGTACCCCTGATAAGTACCATAGTGTGGGTGCATATTAGTTTGCTTTACTGTCGTAACAACATACCATAGGCTGAAATTTATTTTCTCACAGTTCTGGAGGCCAGAAGTCCACAATCAAGGTGTAGAAAGTGTTAGTTTCTCCTGGAGCCCCTCTCCTTGGCTTGTGAATGGCCACTTTCTGTCTGTGTCCTCTTCACGTGGTCTTTACACTGAGTATATACCCTTGGTGTCTCTTTTTGTGACATCTCTCCTAATCTCCTCTGCTTGTAAGGACACCAGTCATATTGAATTAGGGCCCCCACATATGACTTCATTTAACTTTAATCATCTCTTTAAAGGTCTGCAAGTATAGTCACATTTTATATAGTTTATGTATTTATTTGGAGACAAGGTCTCGCTCTGTCACCCAGGCTAGAATGCAGCGCTGTGATCACTGCTCATTGCAGCTTTGACCTCCCAGGCTCAGGGGATTCTCCTCCCTCAGCCTCTTGAGTAGCTGGGACCACAGGGGTGCACCATCACACCCGGTTAATTTTTTAAACATTTTGGTACAGATGAGGTAGCACTATGTTGCCCAGGCTAATCTCAAACTTCTGGGCTCAAGAGATCTTCCCACCTTGGCCTCCCAAAGGGCTGGGATTATAGGCATGAGCCACCGTGCCCAGCCCCTATGCAAGTTTATAATCTATATGAGATATGTATGTTTATGTGTGTGTGTGTATGCGTATATACACACAACATACATACTTCACATAGATTATAATCTTACATCCTAAAACAACTCATTCTGGCAGATTATATATGTGTGTGTGTGTGTGTGTGTGTGTGTGTGTGTGTGTGTGTGTGTGTATGTTTATTGTTATTATTTTGAGACAGAGTCTCCCTCTGTTGCCCAGGCTGGAGTGCAGTGGCATGATCTTGACTCACTGCAACCTCCACTTCCCAGGTCTAAGTGATTCTCCTACCTCAGTCTCTGGAGTAGCTGAGATTACAGGCATGCACCACCACACCCGGCTAATTTATGTATTTTTAGTAGAGATGGGGTTTTGCCATGTTGGCCAGGCTGCTTTTGAACTCCTGATCTCAGGTGATCCACCCATCTCCCAAAGTGCTGGGATTACAGGCGTGAGCCACCGCACTTGGCCAGATTACATATTTTTTATTTCACAAAAGAGACATGACTTTCAGAAGTGATAAGTGACTCTCCTGGGGCCACCTCACTAGCTAGTGCCAGAGCTGGGATGCAGATTCCATTCAGCTGGCCCAGAGCTGAGCTTCTCGCCCTCCACTACCCCGCCCCTGCCACCACCACCCTCCGATCACCTCCCATCAGCACTGACACCAGAAGGCAAAGCAGGACTCACCTGACCTCAGCTGGGAATGTGGGCATTGAGTGACTCTAATGTCTTGGTTCCCTGCATATGTCCATGAGTGACCACAAAAATGCTGCAAATACTGATTTGGGGGTTATAAATAAATGTTAGGGAGTAGGTGAATTTGCAAATACAGAACCTGTGAATAATTACAATCAGCTGTACATTCTTCCTATTCTTCATGAGATCGTAGCCTCCCCTTCTTTCCATCCTTGCCCATTTCTTCCCACAATTTATGTTATCAGGGCTCTGAGTTTTTCCAGAGTCACTAATTAGAAAGCCTCTCCAAAAACGTCATCAAAATATACATCTGTGCAGGCTAATGACAGCCATAAAGAGCCAGATGGACATGCATGTGTGGACATATGGAGCCACATTTGATCTTCGTGGGCCCAGCCAGTACCATTCCTCATGGCTTTGTGAGGACCTCGAACACAGGGCAGATCATGGGACTGTCTCTGGGCCACATTTTATAGCGTTTCAGAATAAATAGGAAAAAGAAAGTACCAATTTATGGCAAGGGAATTAGGCCACACGGAAGATGAATAAAGGTGATCTGCTCAAAATGAACAGGAAGTTCTGCTAGGGCAGGATAATTATTGTGGAATTTGGGGGAAAAATGAGCAAGTACCTGTATCTTGAAAAATTGTAATTCTTATACCATTATTGTGTATCCTGCTCCTTCAATCCCAATCTCTTTTCACAATAGAGTATTAATTTTTCCTATTTGATGGGGGTTAAAATGTCTTTTTGCCATGTCTTTTTTGACCTAGACTCAGACCATCATTTCTCCAGTATTACTGGTTATACACATGGGCCTGTTCGGTGGGGGAGGAATTACATGTGAAAAGGTCTTGATCCATGAAGTAGGCATGGGGTACGGGTCTAGGTAGGGGTCTGATGGTGTTTAAGTAAAAACAATGCCTTCGGGAAAGGTTCCTCCACACCATCTACAGGAGTGCGATTAAGGGTGGTGCCCGGGTCTGCCAGCCTTGACTTCTCCTATTGAAATGCAATGTAGAAGTCTAGGGGGAAGGGCTCTTAGAAGCTTAAGAGGATTAAGGGTGTCCTTCACTTGGACCAGGCATAAGGAAATGGTGTCACCTTTACCAGTTCCTTATTTTCCAGTGGCACTCCCAGGTCTAGAGGTGGAGCTGCTGCCCCTGATTAACCAGCCCCAGGGCACTGCATCATGCCTGTGCCTTCCCTATACATTAAAAAAAAGTTATTCATTCTCCTCATATTAAGGGAAAAAATAGCCAGGTTTTTGAAAGACGAGCAGTAGAAAACCATCTTCCAATGGCAGCCAAAGAAAGCATCGTTGATCCTCGGTCTGGACTCGTTGCTCTGAGGGCAAAGACGGCATTCGTTTTCTCTTCGTAAGATCAAGGGCTAGCAGCCAAACCAACCAGGCAACCCACCAAATACTTTATTTAGTAGTCAAACTCTGGCTGCAGATTCGTAACTAATCAGGCCAAGGGAAAGGCAGAAGGGAGTGAATGTTTGTCCAGGCTCAGCAGGTGATAAGTAGTACATGCTGTGTGCTCTGGGAGAGCTGCAGGCCTTGCCACTGAGGATACCTGACTGTAAGGTTTGCTCTATTACCCCAGCCTTTCAGTTGTTAAACATCTTGTGAATTATAAAGGAATGAAACATGCCACGTCCCACAGGCCTTGCTGGTGTGGCCATGGTTCCTTCCTCCTGCCTGGGGTCTTTACGTATTGTCTTTCCACTTGGAATGCTTTTTCCCTGTTCTTCACTTGCATAGCATCTGCTTACCCTTCAGGTCTCAGGCAAATGTTACTTCCTCAGTGAGTTCTATTGGACTGATCAACTGGGAATGTGTTTGATTGCAAGTGAGAAAAAACTCAACTTCTCAAGCTTAAACAAGTAGGGTTTATTTTCCTAACTTAAGAGGCAGGCAGAGGTACCGAGTGGAGGCTGATGATGCAGCTTGACGATGCTGTCAAGAACCAGTCTCTTCCTGTCTTTCCATCCCTCTGTCCTTAAGGTACTTGGCATGCTGCCTCATGGTTGCAAGATAGCTGCCATGCCTCCAGGCATCATGTCTACACTTCAGTCCGGAAGAAGAGGAAAGGACAAAGAAGAAAAGAGAAAGAACAAAGGCCATTACAGCTAGGTCTATTTCTTTTTTTTTATCAGAAAAGCAAAATATTTTAGGAAGGCCTAATTAACAGACTTCGGCTTTCGTTTTGTTGGCCAGAAATAGAGTACATGGCCTCTCCACAACCAGTCACTGGCCAAGGGAAATGAGAGTTCAAAGACTACTTAGAACGACTTTAAGTCATTCCGTGAGCTGGATAAAAGCCTGAACTCTCCAAGGCGAAAGGATCTCTAGGTACCTGAAATAATCAGGGTTGTATTAGCAACAAATGTTGTCTGTTACATCCTCCCTGGCTAGCCAACGAAAGGAGCGCCTTATACTCTGAAAGCCCTTGTGCAATTTGCCATTATATGTTCATTTATGTGTTTACTTGTATGATGCCTAAATGCAGCACTAGACTTAAGGCTGCAGGAGGGAAGATACTGTAACTGCTTTGTTCCCTATTCAACACTGAGCATAGCACTGAGCATACAGTAAGCTCTACAGGCATCTTTATTGAACCAATAAAAGAAACAGGATAGGTGTGGTGGCTCACACCTGTAATCCTAGCACTTTGGGAGGCCAAGGTAGGAGGATTGCTTGGGGCTTAGTGTCCAGGAGTTAGAGGCTGGCTTGGGCAACATAGGGAGATCTCATCTCTACAAAAAATACAATGCAGACATAAAAAAAAGATGAGTTTGTGTCCTTTGTAGGGACATGGATAAATCTGGAAACCATCATTCTTAGCAAACTGGCACAAGAACGGAAAACCAAACACTGCAAGTTCTCACTCATAGGCGTGTGTTGAACAATGAGAACACATGGACACAGGGAGGGGAACATCACACACTGGGGTATGTTGGGGGGCCGGGGGCTGGGGAGGGACAGCAGGGGACAGAGAGGCTGGGGAGGGATAACACTGGGAGAAATGCCTGATGTAGGTGACCGGCGGATGGAGACAGCAAACTACCATGGCATGTGTGTACCTATGCAACAATCCTGCAAGATCTGTACATGTACCCCAGAACTTAAGTACAATAAAAAAAAATACGAGGATTGGCTGGGCTTGTTGGTATATACTTTGTAGTCCCAGCTACTCGGGAGGCTGAGGCAGGAAGATGGCTTGAACCCAGGAGCTGAGGCTGCAGTGAGCTGTGATTACATCACTGCACTCCAACCTGGGCAACACAGTGAAACCTGTCTCAAAGAAAAAAAAAAAATCCTTGCTAAAGAGGTCGCCCAGTAAGCACAGAAATAGCTGAAATAGCTCCTGTGACAGGGACCTCCTCCTCTCCTTTGGCAGCCCTTGATGTTTCTGGTCAGGGAATTCTTCCTAATGTTGATCTGACTGCCAGTGATCTCCACCGTTACGGGCTGAATTGTGTCCCCACAAAATTCCTGTTTTGAAGTCCTAACTCCCAGTGTTTTAGCTTCAGAAGGTGACTGTATTTGAAGATGGGGTCTTTAAAGAGATAATCAAGGTTAAATGAGGTCACTGGCCCCAGGCCCCACCCCAGTCTGACTCGTATCAAATAGGAGACGAAGACAGAGACCGGCCTACAGGGAAGACAGCCACGGCAAACCAGGGCGGGAGGCTCAGAGGAAACCAGCTCTCCCGAGACCTTCACCTTGAAGGAGACCCTTAATCACCCTTAAGCATCTAAGACCACCTCCCCCTTGACTTCCACATTGCATTTCAATAGAAGTAAAGGGTGGCAGATCGGGCACCACCTTTAATCGCCCTCCTGTAGATCGCAGGCATGGTGTGGAGGGATCTTTCCAGAAGGCGTTGCTTTTACTTAAACACGATCAAATCCCCACCTAAGTCACATACCCCATGCCTACTCCATGGACCAAAACCCTTTTACATGTAATTTCTAGAGTTGTAAGCCCAAGACCCTTTCACATGTAATTTCTAGAGTTGTAAGCCTTTAAAAGGGCAGAGATTTTCTTTGTTAGGAGAGCTCGGCTATTTGGGGCAGTCAGACCCGCCCAGCTCCCGGCTGAATAAATCACCCCTTCCTTCCCAGTTCAGTGTTCGAGGTTTTGTCTGTGGGCTGTCCTACAACAATCTGAGATGGCTAGCTTCCAGAAAAGCGAGAAAATCAATGTCTGTTGTTGAAGTCACCCGGTCTGGAAGACTGTTGAGGCAGCCCCTGAAGACAAGTGCAGCCCCTCTCAGCTGCCGACCGTCACGTACTTCGAGACACCCATCAGATTGGGTCTGCAAAGGCTTTTTTTTTAAGTATATTTTGTAGCAGGGAACCAAGTCAGCTCCCCCCTAACTCCAAACCTTGTGTCCTTTTGTTTATCAAAGCAGCCAAATGGAAGATAGGCAGGGGGTTTAATTTGCTTGCGTGCAAGTTTCTTTCCCTGAGGCAATAGTGACACTTTGCTTTCTTGATCTTTCCTTGGATTGGTGATAGTAGAACAGTCTCACTTGGGTTTTCTTCCAGAGCATGCGTGTTTTAACATCCTCCAATTCTTATAAGCAAATATTAGCCAGATGTGATTCATCTTGCCCGAAAATGTTGATTTTTAGAATGGATTTATGTAAGTGTCTCTGAAAACAACAAATGTTCCTTTGTTAGTGATTTGTGGTAGCTAATGTCATAATAGTTATCTCACTTCAGGAAGATATTGGCTGTCCCCTCGTGAGTAGTATGTTAGTCAGCAACCACTACAATATACTGCATGGCAAACTACTTAAATCTTGTCTTAATGCCTGTGGGTTGGCTAAGGCAGCTCTGCTTCAGGCTGAGGCTTAAGCTCCTATTTGCTCCACATCTCTCATTCTTGACCCAAGATTTGTGGCAGTGGTGACCTGGAGCATAATCTTCTCATGATGGAGGTTAGAGTCTCCCAGAGCAGGAGGCAGAAATACGATGGCCCTGAAACTATAGGCTTGGAGTGAGCATCTTTTCACTTCCACTCACATTTCATTGGCTAAGCAGTCACAAGAACAAGCCCAACGTGAATGTGTCTAGGGGTATCTTTCCTCCGGGGAGGCGGGATAAAAGGAGTGAATATTTGTTCAACAGTAATCTAGTCTACCGCAGGCGGACAGGGGAGGCCTGGGGTAGAGGGCATCAGCCTGGGAAGGCCCTCTACCCCAGGACTAGTCTTCTGTCAAGTAATGGGGAAACCCCTGGGAAATGAGGAGTGGATGGATCTAAAGAATGAAGCAATCCTTAACCTTGGGAGGGTCCAGAGTTAGAGCCTGAGTATTCAGAACTGTGATGAAGTCCAAAAGGCCAATGGTGTATCCAAGAGCAGGAGCCTGAGGAAAGACAGGAATGGATTCAGGATTGTGATCTGGCGAACCCGCAGCGTTTTGGAAGGTTCCTGCTGGTGTGAGGCTGTACATACCTGCTGGAAGATCCCAGGTCAGGAGGTGATACAAAATATTCTCCAGGTGCTTCCCTCCTTCTCTCTTCATATAGTCCTTTTCTATTTACCCTCCTCTCTGGGGCCCACTTTTTCTCCCTCTTGCTCAGCCCTGCTTTCAGACCATATCCCTTCTTCACTCATCCATGCCTCTTCCCACAAAAATGTCCACAAGGCCTTCTGTACTGACACTGAGGCATCCTTTGGAGAAACTGATCAACTTGCAATTTGCATGAATGAAATTACATGGGTGGCTGATCTGTAACTCTGTCCTTACTTGGAAGCTGAGGATGCAGAGACCTTCAGAGTAACTAGCTTGTAGAGGCTCTCTGCGTCCTAATAACAGTTAGAGCAAGGCTGGGACCACCACTTTGGTTTGGAGGTTTATCAGTTCTAGTACTGATGACATACCATTTTAAAGTTCACTGGCTTGAAACAACTATGTATTATTCCTCATGAGTACGTATGCAGGTCAGCTTGGAGTCAGGGACGATAGGTTAGACTCAGCTGTGTGGCTGTGCTAGTCTCTGTTGGGCTTACTCATGCACGATCAGCTGGGGCTACACAGATCTAGGATGGACCTGGAAAGTGGCCCTGCTCCGCACATCTCTTTCCCTTCCTCGACTGGTGGGCTCGCCCAAGTGTGCCTTTCCCAAGGCAGTCACGGAAGTGCAAGAGAATGACAGAAGTGCTTTCAAGGCCTACACTCAGAATCGGCATACTGTCTGTCATTCAGAGGTCTCCAAGACCACCTGTAAGTTCACTGATTCACTAGGACTCAGAACACAGCAAAGCTGTTATGGTTAGTTTCTCTAGGAAAATGATATGGATTAAATCAGCCATGGAAAAAGAGTGCATAGGAGATAGCAGGTGATGACTTCCAGTTGTCCTTTCCCGGTGGAGTTTCACAGACAGGGCTTCGTTCTCACAGCAGGGATGTATGGCAACATACAGGGAACACTGCCACCCAGGGAAGCTCACGCCAACCTTCGTGTCCAGGGTTCTTGCTGGGGTCTGGTCACATAGTTGTGGCTGCCCATGTGGTGGGCCTTCGTTTCCAGCTTCTCCAGAGGTCACGTGGATACTATGTGGCTCATCACCCCGGCCATAAATCTCATTTAGTGTAGGCTGCATGACATGACCCACAGCCTCCACGTAAACAATGACATTTTTATCAGGCTGCCGCAGGCCAAAACATTCTTTGGAATGGGCAGGTTTGGACCACCCAGGCAAGCTGAGTTAATCCTTCATTGCACAGCATCCTTCTGCCTCCTTCTGTTGGCTAAAGCACAGCTGACATGGCTGAATCTAGGCAGATTGGGAGGGCACTACAGTCACAAAGCAAAGGGCATAGATTCAGACAGAGGTGATGATCTGAGCCATTAATGCAATTCACCATGAAGGCCCCACCTGGGGTGAGGTGTGGGCTAGCACATGGGCAGCCACAGGTGGCCCATCCTGGTCTTATCGTTGCTGGGACATAACACGTATTCACATCTCTGTGTTGTGCTGTCCTCCACCTTCTCACAACCTCTCATTTATCCAGAAAGTTCCAACTCAAATTTCAAGACTTTTCTCCCCCGTGAGGCCTTCCCTGACCACCGACCCAGCAAAGACAGGGGCCTCCTCATGAACAGATGATGATGAAACTAATGATCGTGGTTTTACGTTGTCTGATGCTTTGAGATGGGGAGACAGCTCATTTGTCACTCTTTGTGATTTTTTGTCTCCTGCTCCTGACCATCTGCAAACTCAGTTTCACCTGGGATACTGACTTATCCAGCTTCAGGTTTGCTTCGGAGACTCCCAGGCCCAGCTGCCTGGTTGCATTCCTGATCAAGGCCTGTTCTCTGCCTGGAGTGGAAAGCGCAGATGTATTCTTCTGACTGCTGTTTCCCGTCCTCAGTGTCACATTCCCCACTTGATTCTTCTCCTCCCCTATGCGGAGGCTATTTCCACTGCAGCACTAAATTAGTTCAAACCCTGTTGATGTTCACTTGGGGTGGCTGGCAAAATATTAAAGATATATTAGGGAAAGCTATAGTTTAGTCTCAAACCTTTTGGAAGGTTGAAAGGTTTTATTGGGGCAGGCCAAAGAAGGCCAGCCAGTCCATTAATTTAGGGGGAAGATGGGGACGTTGTTAAGAAGCTTTCCCAGTTAAAGTCTGTTTACCCCACATCCCTTTGTCTCTACTCTATAACTGTTTACTCATGTTAATTTTGTGCTGGGTGGCCCTGTGGGGGGCGGGGGAGATCAAAAGGGAATTACCTGTTAATAGTATTTACTCTGGCCCAGAACCTAAAGCTTTTATCATTTGTAAAACCACTCTTTCAATCATGTTAATTATCCACAAGTGTGTTAACTTTGAACCTCTGTTGTAAAATAGTGACTGAATCAATGTGTGGATGGACAGAGGGTTTTGGTCGATGGGTTGCATTCCGCCGTTTTTTTTTTTAATTGAGACAGTTTCACTCTTGTTGCCCAGGCTGGAGTGTGGTGGCCCGATCTCGGCTCACTGCAACCTCCGCCTCTTGGGTTCAAGCGATTCTCCTTCCTCAGCCTCCCGAGTAGCTGGGATTATAGACATGGGCCTCCACACCCAGCTAATTTTGTATTTTTAGTGGAGACGGGGTTTCTCCATGTTGATCAGGCTGGTCTCGAACGCCTGACCTCCGTTGATCCACCCACCTCGGCCTCCCAAAGTGCTGGGATTACAGGCGTGAGCCACCTCGCCCGGCCGCATTTTGCCCTCTGAAAGCAGCCAACATCCATCCCTAGCCCCCTTGAATCACTGTAATGGTGTTAGAGTACATTCATTCATCCTTCGTTGAGTCAGGGTCTGCAGGCCAGACCTCTGCAGGTGGTGGTGGTCGACGTCTCAGGACCCCTTACAATCCAAGCTCCATTTCCCAGGCTTGCAAAATGCTTTATGAACAAAGATACTGGCGTCTCCTTGGTACCCAGGCTGTGGAGATGGGGGAACATTTCATATGATCTGAATCACAGCAATTCCTGGGCCTCTTTCAAAGCAAAACCAAGTCACCTGATTATTTTATCCGACCCTGAAGATGTCCACTGCCTCTTCCCAAATGTTACCTCCTCCATGAAACCTACCTTAATCCCTTAGTGGGAAGGATTCCTCTCCAGTCTGAAACATTATGTCTCCAACCACATTCTTCCTACTATTAATTCTTCCTACTATTAATTCTTCCTACTATTAATTCCTTTTCTATAAGTGCCCCATCTCACCCACCATGTTGTAGGTAATCTAAGGCCAGGAACCATATCTGTTCCCTGCATGAGACCCAAGGCTTAGGGCACAGTGGGTCCCCTGTAAATGTTTCCTCAGTAATTGTTCAGTGATACCTGGTAGATGGCCTCAAACAGCCTCAGTCCCTGAAAGTCAAACTGGGAAGAGAAAGAAGAGGTCAGATGATCGCTATGTCCAACCCATCCCTACAGGTCCAGAGCCGAGGGGCAGGGGAGGCCACTCGATGGGGATACTGCAGCTGAGAGGGGAGTCACAGTACCAGGGGAGTGGCCAGTTGGGAAATAGGGAACTCAACTCCTTGACAGTGGGGATTTGATTTAGTCACCTTTATGTCTCAGGACTTAGTAAAACCCCACCCACCAAGAAATAGCAAAACCAAACAAAGCCATGAGTGAGGAGCAGGCGGCAAGTTGGAAGCCAGAGGAGCAGGTAAAATCAGGCACTAAAATTATAGCTAGGACCAAAGCAAGTGGTTTCTTTAATTTTTTTAAATTTTTCATTATTATGGGTGCATAATCATGTATATATTTATAGGAAACATGCAATATATTGAAATAGACATGCAATGTGTAATGTAATCACATCAGGGTGATTGGGAGTATTCATAAAAAGATCTTAGAAGGCTGAAGTTGAGGGTGGGATAGTGGACCCAGAGTGAATCTGGTAGGCTGCATTTTTTTTTCTGCACCCTCCA
Source organism: Plecturocebus donacophilus (assembly GCA_004027715.1). Taxonomy (NCBI): domain Eukaryota; kingdom Metazoa; phylum Chordata; class Mammalia; order Primates; family Pitheciidae; genus Plecturocebus; species Plecturocebus donacophilus. Next base: position 213,138 of record PVKP010000253.1, on the reverse strand, counting down.
GGGTCAAGGCTGTGGCCTTAAAGGAGCAGCCCACCTACCACCACCACCAGATTGTCCCTACGTCAAAGACTTTGATAGCATTTAGGAAGGAAGCTCTGGCTTGCCGCCATCAATACTCAGGCATCAACTCATTCATGCTGGCACCATGTTCACAAGCCACCAGTGGCCGGGGGTGTCTTGGGAAGACCAGTCCAGTGGAAGCCCCAGTTAAAGTAAGAGAAGCTGCTGGGTGCTCCAGAGAAGTGCCTCTCAAACCTGAATGTGAGCACGAACCACTTGTGGATTTTGCTAAAATGCTGGTTCTGGTTTGGTAGGTCTGGAGCAGGGCCTGAGATTCCACCTTCCTCACAAGGTATCTGTGTGTTGCTGATGCTGCTGGCGCGAGGACTTTGAGTCATGAGGGGCCAGACTAGCAGTGGATCTTAATGCTGGCTGCAAACAATCACCTGGTGGAGCGTTAACCAACCCAAATGCCCATCGATGATAGACTAGATAAAGAAAATATGGCACACATACACCATGGAATACTATGCAGCCATAATAAAGGATCATGTCCTTTGCAGGGACATGGATGAAGCTGGAAACCATCATTCTCAGCAAACTGACACAAGAACAGAAAACCAAACACCACATGTTCTCACTCATAAGTGGGTGTTGAACAATTAAAACACATGGACACAGGGAGGGAAACATCACGCTCCGGGGCCTGTCAGGGGTTTTGGGGGCTGGGAGAAGAATAGCAGTGGGTGGGGTGATTGGGGAGAGGTAACATTAGGAGAAATATCTAATGTAGATGACGGGTGATGGATGCAGCAAACCACCATGGCACGTGTATACCTATGTAACAAACCTGCATTTTCTGCACATGTACCCCAGAACTTAAAGTATAATACAAAATAAATAAATAAATAGATAAATACCAATACCTATTGCCAATGGTGGGATGGCCTACCATCATGTGGGTGGTTCTCCAAATGTGGTCCCTGGACCCACGGCATCAGTATCACCTGCAAACTTTTGAGAAATGCAGATCTCAGGCCTCAGCCCATACCTCCCAAATCAGAAACCGTGGGGTAGGGCCCAGCAATGTGGGTTTTAACCAGCCCTCCAAGTGCACACTGTAGTTTGTGAACCTCTGCATTTTTTTGCATCCTAATCTGATGCAATGGGAGGTATATAACATCACACAAAAATTATTTATGTGAGCTTCTTACTAGACATATTTGACTGAATCTAGTCATGAGGAAATTATGACTTTCTCGGGCTTCGTAATGCTATGTGGTTCTGCAAGAGAATTTCCATATGCTTATGGGAGGTGTGCTGCAGCATTTAGGGGTGAAATATGTATTTTTTTGCAGCTGACTATTGAATGGTTTGGTTAAAGGGAAACATGTATGTGTGTGCATTTGTGTGTGTGTGTGTGTGTGTGTAAGAGAGATGGAGTAAAATTTCACTTTGTTGATTCAAATGTGTACCCAATATTGAGGGCCTTGATTCTATGGTAGCTTTTCTTAAACAGTGGTCATAAAACCACCTGCATCAGAAGCTATAGGTGGCTGGTTTAAAATGTAAATCCTAACCTCATTTATGCATAGGAATCAGGATCTCTGGGGCAGGGCCTCAGGTAGGTACCGTAGAGGGTTCGGAGCTAATATTTGAGAGCCATTGTTTGAAACTCTTTGTCAGAGAGTATTAGGTCACCAATCCAGACTGCTACAGGGTCCAGGAGGTAAACTGAACAAGTGAAGCGGATGATGTAAGGCTGTTGGGGCTGGTGGGGACTGCAGCAAATGACAGAATGTATGCCCAGTTTAAAGCTCCAGCTTCCAGCTGACTGGGACGAGAATGTCTTGCCAGTGCTGCTCAGAGTTGCTAAATCTTTCCTTCTTTCTCAAGACACATCAGAAATCTGGAGTTTTTACTGTCAAACTTCTCGATTTTAAAGTGCTGGTGACTTACTTAAAAAGTATTGAAACACCACTGAAGTGAAACAAAACATCTCTGGAGATAGTGTTCAGCCTATTGACCACTTGTTTGCAATCTCTGGCATGGACTTAGCTAAGCAACCAGAGCACTATGAGGGCCATGGTTCAAGGGTTCTCTGGCTCATCAGAGAAGAATTCCACAGCCTGCACTCTGATCATGTTGCCACGTCCCTGAACAATGACTGCCTCTGCAGGAATCCTCCCAAAGTTCCCCTACTATTCACTAATGGTGTGATGTGTCCACAGTTTCCCTTCTAGGGAGTTAGTTGGTGGAGAGAGGACTGTTTGGTGGCTGCAGCTGGGTGGCACAGCATACCAAGTGTTTCTTGGCCAGCAGCGCAGAAGCCCCTGGTGGTCCAGGACATTTCCTGGACCACGGTGTGTATTGCTCACAGAAACCCTTACACAACAAACAGCTGGGAAGTTGTGTGCTGAGCCCAGCCTGGGACTGGGAGAGCCCGAGAACTTGTGTGGGCAGCCCTTTCATTCCAGAGGGTTTTTCCTCCTATGCTGGGCACTTCCTGCAGCTCCCAATCCAACAACCATGTCAACTGTCCACAGATCCCAGGATATCGGAGGCTCTGGTCCCGACAGTTCCCCTAACCTATTGTACGAACTTGAAACAGTCACACCCTCTCTCTATACCAGCAGCTCCTCTCCTGCGGAAGGAGACTATTGTCAGTGATTTTTCAGCAGCAGAACTCTTTTGAAAAAATTCTACTGAAGGGCCGGGCGCGGTGGCTCACGCCTGTAATCCCAGCACTTTGGGAGGCTGAGGTGGGTGGATCATGAGGTCAGGCGTTCGAGACCAGCCTGGCCAACATAGTGAAACCCCATCTCTACTAAAAATACAAAACATTAGCCGGACAGGTGGCTATAATCCCAGCTACCCTGGAGTCTGAGGCAGGAGAATCGCTTGAACCTGGGAGGTGAAGGTTGCAGTGAGCTGAGATTGCGACACTGCACTCCAGCCCGGGTGACGGTGCAAGACTCCATCTCAGAAAAATTAAAAACAATTCTACTGAAGTTTTCCAGCAAAACCCCAAAATAAAATAAATGCAATAAATGCTTTCCTCAGGACGTTTAATTCTTCCAAGGTTGACTGGTACATGTCAATGTTTGCCAAACCCCTTAAACATCTGTAAGGTTCCAGGGAACAGTTTGAAAATTATGGGGCTTGCTCAAGGTCTTTTGGAAATACCATGTTTAAGATGTTTTTGAGCAGTTTCTTTTAGGTCTCCCATTACTTTACACTTTAACTGCAACTGCAAGGAAGTCCACCTCTCTGAGGCGTTTACTGAAGCCTCCTGCTGACACAGAACAGTACTAAATGCCGTAAAGGGAAACAGCCATGACCTCCAGTTTAGGGTTGACCTGGGTGGCCAAGAGCAAAGGAACCTTGGACGTATTCCAATCCTATATTTATAACCTACTCTAACCCATGGCCTCTTTCTAATAAATATAAAAGTCTGGCAGGCTCAGCTTTTGATGTAATTCTCACCAATGCTTTGAGAAAGCCTTTGTACCGCTTTCCCTTCTGTAAATGATATTATGAAAACAATAGGTATTTTTTTATGTTCCAAACAAAAATTACATGAGTGTTTTATTGACCTTGCATTTTCCAAAATATATACATGCCACCCTAAAAACATGACCCATTTCCTTCACCGCCCGCTTCTCACCCCTTCCCTACTCTCATCTATTGAGAATAAGTGACTCCATTCATTCTTTCTCATTTATACTTGCACCTGGCTTTCTTCACCTATAAAATGTGAGGACATAATGTGGAGAGAATGGGCAGGGAGTGAGGGTACAGGTCAAACAAGGCTGGCTTTGAGTAGGTAACTGTTGAAACTGGGTGGTGGGCACATAGGGATGCGTTAATGCTTTCCATTTTTATGTCAGGAAATTTTCTATAATCAAAAGGTTAACATGAAGGTAATTTCTGTAATAAAAACATTAAAATGAAGATAATGTTACCGATTTGCGGGTTGTTCACTGAGTATTTGACCCAGTTGCAAGCCTAGAAGCACTTTGAACAGCATCTTCATTTGCTGCAGCCACATCTGACCTTGGTTCCAATACCAAGCTGCCACTTCCTGACTGTAACCATTTGAGGCTATACCAGAATCTCACAATGTGCCCCCTGAAAAAAGATAAGGAAATGCAGCAGCCCAAGCCCCCAAGCAGAGGAAGCTCCCGACTCGGGGGACTTATTCCTTCACTCATCTCCTGCCAGCAGCAGATGGAGCCGGTCTGGGCCATGGAAAGGCCCTGAGCGCAAAGGGTTAACACGCTGCCCCTGGACGGACTGGGCTTTCCGTTGGTGGGTGCTGCCCTTCAGGCCCAGGCCTGCCTGATGATTCCGGGTATAGGTTAAAGGGACCATGAGTCTGTGGCTCCTGAGTACGTGGCAATAAGCTCAGACACCAGAAATTGAGAACTGATTCTACTTGGCTTCTCTGTCCAGGCTGAAATGGCTCACCTGTATCCTGAGTTGTGAAGAAAGGACTTTGGGAACACTGGATGCCATCAGAGGATGGGCAATGTAGCTCCAAGAAAAAAAGAATCAGAGGCTGATACTAACTAAAGAATCTGTGAGGCTGGGCACAGTGGCTCACATGTAATCCTAGCACTTTGGGAGGCTGAGGTGGGTGGATCACCAGGTCAGGAGTTCAAGACCAGCCTGGCTAACATGATGAAGCCCGATTTCTACTAAAAATACAAAAAATAAGTTGGGCATGGTGGCAGGCACCTGTAATCCCAGGTACTTGGGACGCTGAGGCAGGAGAATTGCTTGAACCCAGGAGGCAGACGCTCATGAACCCATGAGCCAAGATTGTGCCATTGCACTCCAGCCTGGGCGACAGAGCAAGACTCTGTCAGAAAAAAGACTCTATAAGGCTCAAACATGGGGGGAAAGGGGTGAGAACAGGGCACTGAAAGGACTGACATCTAAAATAATCTGTCTGTGACAAAATGGCTTCCAACTAATTAAACACAGAAAAACCTCTTTTAGGGAAGATAATCCTACTGGATCTACTTGCAGGATTTTCCCAGCCAGCTTCTGCCTCTCGGAGCTTCAATTAAAAGCTGTTTAGCAGATGGCAAATTCTGAGTCACAGAGTTAGACTCTTTGGCAACCATATGTGCTTTTGCTTTCCCAGGGGATCCTGGCCACATATGGCCCTGGAAGAGGTGCAAGAGCTCTTTCTTGGCACACAGTAGACAGCTCCCCTCCCAGCTTAACACACAGATGACAGGTATTTCAACATAACCATCCACGGTGTGAGCAGGAGGGGCTTTTCAGCTAATTCCGAAATATGGGGGCCCTGGAAATCATAATGTATCAGGGCTGGAAGGGAACTGGAACAGCATCTAGTACAACCCCTTCTTCTTACAGAATGGGGACACTGAGCCTTGGAAGAGGTTATGCAATTTGTCTAAAGTTGCCCAGCAACGGAGAAGCAGAGTCAGGATCAGGCTTGTGTTTATTTACCATAAAAGCACTTCTCTACTCACTTGGAGGACTATGTTCGTTGCCTGACCCTTTCCTTCTAATCCCGAGGCGCCTGAAGAGATAGTTTACCAATGACCTGACAAATTCTCCAGGAGAAGGCCTTGAAAGGGTCATTCGTCCACATGTCCACCTCCTGCTTTATTGCAGGACAAAACCAGGACCCTCTGAAATGGACCTTCATCACTCCTCAGAGCTTTCTACTACAGTTGAAGTCACAGTTTCCCTTGGGTGCTATCAAAGAGAAACAGAACCAGACACTACATTAAAGGTCAGGGGGACAGGGTTTATTTAGTAAAATGACAGTAGAGGAGGGAATTCAGTATAACCTGAGCTCAATTCTTTCAAAACAAAAGGTGGGAGGCTTTTTTATTTTTATTTTTTGTTGAGATGGAATCTCACTCTGTCACCCAGGCTGGAATGTAGTGGCACAATCTTGGCTCACTGCAACCTCCACCTTCTGGGTTTAAGCAGTTCCCTGCCTCAGCTTCCCAAATAGCTGGGATTACAGGCACCTGCCACCATACCTGGATACTTTTTTTGATTTTTAGTAGAGACGGGAGTTTCACCATCTTGGTCAGGCTGGTCTTGAACTCCTGACCTCATGATCCACCTGCCTTGGCTTCCCAAAGTGCTGAGATTACAGGTGTGAGTTGCTGTGCCCAGCTGGGAGGCTCTTTAAATGCTGGAGTGTGCTGAAGGGAAAGTGCTGAAGGACGTTGAGGGGATGTTGATGTGATCGGGCACCTGTGTTTGCTAACTGTTGCTGATTGAGGGGAGATTTCTAGTCTCCCACAAAGACTGGGAAACAAGAAGACAAGAGACTTAGCTTTCTCTTATTTTCATTTTTAATTTCATTAGAGACAGGGTGTTTCTCTGTTGCCTGGGCTAGAGTGCAGTGAACTCACTGTAACCCTGAACTCCTGGGCTCAAGTGATCATTCTGCCTCAGCCTCTTGAGTGGCTACAACTACAGGCACAGGCCACCATGGCTGGCTAATTTTTTAATTCTTTTTCTAGGGGCAGGGTCTCACTATGTTGCCCAGGCTGATCATGAACATCTGGCTTCATGGGATCCTCCATTCTTGGCCTCTCAAAGCACTGGGATTACAGGTGTGAGCCACTGTGCTGGCCCCTATCTTTCTGATGGTTACATTTCAAAGTGATGGCTTCTAGGTCTTTAAAAAAGACATGGGTTGTAAGAGATACACCACAAAAGGACAGAGGTAGGATTTACAACTGCAAGTTTTTGAAAGCAAATGTTTTAAGAAAAAAAAGGTCAGGGGCCTATAGTCAGGTGTTGGAACAAATAGTGAATTCTTCTGGCAGCATCAAGCTTTCTCAGGCAGGAACTTAAGAGAGCTGGAGTTCTCATCCTAGGGATGTGGCCTGGAGCTGTTGGAAGCTATGCCAGGGTTAGTTTGTGCTGAGAGTCTGCAGCTCTCCTAGGTCAAGGTTGGGGTCTAGCTGAAAGGAGGGCTCCACAGAGCCAGACTCAAGTTCTGTCAAGGATAGAGTCACTGTCAGTGCTGATGACACTTCCACTGCTCTGTTAGGAAGTTGATTACAATGTGTTTCCAAATTTCTCACTATAGTTTAAGCCTTTTTCTGTCCATTCTTTACTGTAGCTGGAATCTGGTTCACATTCTATTTGTTATGGCTCTGTCTATTCACAATCGACCTGTCTCAAACTGGATTTTAAGTTGTTTGAAGGCAGGACCCACCCATGTATTCATCTTTTGAAAATCTTCCATTGTACTAAGTAGCTGACTTGATTATCATTAATTGACAAAAATCTCAGATTATATTCCATTTTCTTTTGTTTTTCTTTTTCTTTAAGATGGTGTCTTGCTCTGTCACCCAGGCTGGAGTGCAGTGGCGCGATCTCAGCTCACTGCAAAACCTCCACTTCCCGGGTTCAAGCAATTCTCCTGCCTCAGCCTCTGAGTAGCTGGGATTATAGGGGCCTGCCGCCACGCCCGGCTAATTGTTTTTCTTTCTTTTTTTTTTTTTAAAGATGGGGTTTCACCATGATGGCCAGGCTGGTTTTGAACTCCTGACCTCAGGTGATCCACCCACCTCAGCCTCCCAAAGTGCTAGGATTACAGTCGTGAGCCACCATGCCCGGCCGGCTAATTGTTTTTCTAAAATATGTTTACTAGAGACGGGATTTCACCGTGTTGGGCAGGCTGGTCTCAAATTCCTGACCTCAGGTGATCCGCCTGCCTAAGCCTCACGAAGTGCTGGGATTACAGGCATGAGCCACCATACCCCGCCTCCGTTTTCAGTCATTCTAACCAACATTCTAGGGCGAGCCCGTAGCCTATTTCTATAACAATCTCTATGACTGTTTCCCCTGAATCCTCTTTAATATGGGGGCCAAAATAAGGCTCACCCACCCACTTCTGTATATCTAATGAGTACACTGTCTTCACCAAGATCCCCAAGAATTCAATTCATCAGAATTTTACTGAACAGCAGCTATAGTCCCAAGTGCTGGGGAGAAAGAGATCAGTAGGTCAAGTTTCCTGCTCTCAAATAGACTAGTTGGGAAGACTGATAAGTAAATCAATGATTCCAGTACTTAGTAAGAAGCTGTGTGACAGAGGTGGGTGCACATAAGAGGGGCTCTGATTTAGTTTGGGTAGCAAATGGTTAAAGTCTCCCAGAAAAGACAATATCGGGCTGGGTTGGGTTCCCTGGAAGCAGAGCCTGAGAGGGGAACTCTTGTATAAGTGATTTATCAGTGGAGAACTCTCAGAAGAAACCTGTAAATAAATGAGGGAATCGAGGAAGAGAAGGGGGTGAAGCTAGGCAAAGATGTGGCTTCTGTTAAAGTCTAGCTGCAGTCAGACCCAAGGGAAGATGTGGAGTGAGGACTGCACCAAGGAGCTGTCCCACCTTGAGTCAAAAAGGCCAGACCTGACTATTCCTCATCAGTCAGTCATTGGCTCCAGGCTGATCCTGGGAGAGAGCGCCTGATCTTCTACCTAATTCTGGGAGAGGAGGCTCCTGTTGACAGAGGGTGAGTTTCTGGAGAAGGATGTCACTTGGAGCTGTTAGAAGCCAACACTTACAGACAGCTGGAAGGATAGGAGTGCCTGCCCAGCTAACAGAGATCTGAGCAGCGTGCCACCAGCCTCTAATACAATGCCTAAACTAACTCTTGAAAGGTCAAGGCAGTCAAAGTTAATTATATGGGATATCTGGGAGCGGGCATGGTAAGGCATTCTAGGGCAGAATTACAGAGGGAAGGGAGAACATGATGCATTTGGAAAGAGCAAGTGGCTTGAGGCAGATGGGGTAGATTGAATACTGGATTTTTTGAAGGCTGTGTGTGTATGGCAGCAGTGAGTATCAGTGGGCAAAGACCCCAGGCCCCATCTTAGGTAACTGATGTCTGCCCTTTCCCCACCTTGCAGGAGATGAAGCTATAGTCACTGGAGAAACTGAACTGAGGATGGATGAGAGCTCCAACCAGGACACACAAGAGGATGACCAGCTGAGGTTAAGTGACATTGAGTGGCTCCAATCCACAAGGTTGTATTCGTTTCTCCTCTAGTAGTAGGAGATACTAATCAAATCTCAGGATCATTTCTTGAAAGGGGAACTTGATTTGTTCACCTGCAGTCAGATGCCCCAGGAAGCCCCAATACAGTCATCTGCTCCTCTGTGATTATTTCCACAGCCTGTGACTCTCACCAGAGGCCATTAGCTAGTTCTGGCCCCTAATTCTTCTTCTTCTAGCCAGACTGGTTGCACAGGATCTTGAGCTCTGCCTGATGTCCACAAATTGATAAATTGGTATTTTGTTCTGTTTTTCTCTTTTCTTGAGAAGTTGCTTTCCTTTGAAAAGATGGATGTTGTTGTAGCCTCTCCATGCCCAACCTCCGTCTTCCACATGTTCTCAAAAATAATAGCTAAGAGTTTTGCAACAACATTTACCAACTCTTTAAGTCTCCCACTTTGCTGGTTTGAATCTACACGCCTCCAAACATTTTTCTTCTATGGAGTGTAATTTAACACATACTTTTCCACCCATGGGAAGTGATACTTGTCTTGGTCTGTGATTATGGTAATTCTTTTATAAATATAAATTAATCAAGTTGCATGAACTAAGAACCTACTTTGAAACTAACACTTAAAGGTGCCAAAAGATTATAAAAGGTTTTTGTTGCAATAGTGTGTTAGTGTAGACTCCAGTGAGATTGGATGTGACCAAACTAATACTGATACATGGTTGAAAGGTGTAAAATAGTTTGACAAATAAAAAATTACAAATAGCTTCTGAACTCCACAGATGTTGTGATGAGCAGTGTATCCTTCAACCAAAATAGTTTTTCATATCCTCAGGAAATTTTTGGCTTTCATTTTTACCTTTTTGGTATTCCCATGTGCCTTTTAGGCCATTGTATGCATTCATTCACTCATGCTTTCATTCCATAATTGTATTTTGAAGCTCCTCTTGTGTGGTAGACACGGTCAGGTGCTGGACATACAACAGAGGACAAGGCATTCAGGGTCCCAGCTCATGGATCTCACAATTCAGAAGGAGAAACAGACATTGAGCATATCATTTTAATAACATTTACAGTTGGGGCAGTTTTAAGAAATAAAAATACAGTAGTGCTCTGATGATCTATTACCGTATAACAAAATCCCCAAACTGACTCTTACAATGATGACAATAGATTGCATAGTATTGAGCAGTCAACAGGGATAGCTCATTCCTGCTCTACTTGGCATTAGTTAGCATGGCTCAAAGACAGTGTACTGGCATCATTAGAAGGAAAACGCACTCGCCTGTCTGGCAGTTAATGATGGCTGGCAGCTGGGACCGCACCTGGAGCTGTCAGATGAAATACATGCACGTGGCCTCTCCATGTGGCCTGGGCTTCCCCACAATATGGTGGCTGAGTTCCCAGGGTGTGTATCCTGAGGATTGCGGTAGAAGCCATATTCCTTTATGACTTAGACTCAAAGTCACACATTGTTGCTTCTGCCCCATTCTAGTCAATATTACAAAGTCTTGCATCACTTCAAAGGAAGGAGAAATAGACGCCACATCTTGATAAGGGAATGGCAAAATTTTGGAATAGCGTATAGGATCAAAAGTATGGCTTTTTTTTTTAAAAAAAATTGTATTTTCAAAAGTGATTTTTTGAAAATACAATTTCTCTCAAGTGTCTATGAGAAAGCTAAGAACCTATCAGAAGGAATCAAGAAGGGGTTTTTAAGCTGGGACCTGGAAGGCGAATAAGAGTAACAGAGATGAAAAGGGAAGGAGTTGGGGAGAGAAGAGAAATGTTCTAGACAGTGGATCCTGGTTTGGGATGAGCTTGGCTATAGGAAGAACTAAAAGGAAACCAGTGCAGCTATAACATTCTTAATAAAACGATTCAGCAAAGTTCATAATAAAGAAGTTGCAGCAACTTGAAAGTGCTTAGGAGGGACCTTCCAGACACCATCAGGTAACGTCATGCTTAACCAACCTGTATGTAGTCTCTTGGTTACCTCTGCCTGCATAACCATCTCAAACTTACTGGCATAAAGAGCAACATCATTTATTATTATTTTCTCCCACTGTTCTGGAGGTTGACTGGGCTCAGCCAGATAGCTTTCACCTGGGGCCTCTCACATTGCGGTAGTCAGGTGGTGGCTAGGGCTGGAGTGAACTCAAAGCCTTCCTCACTCACATGTTTTGTACCTGGACTGGGCACGCTCAAACAAGCGGAGCTAGACCAGCTGTTGCTGCAAAGACGTCTCTTACTCCCACTCTCTCACTCTCTGGTCTTTCTATGTGGTCCCTCCAGCACAGCAGCTCCTGAGTAGCCAGACTTCTTAGGGGGTGGCTGAGGACTCCCAGTACAAGTATCCCAAGAAAAACCGGGAGAAGCTGCATGGCCCTTTCTAACCTAGACTTGGAAATCAGGCAGTGTCACTGCTGTCACATGCTATTCACTCAGGTGGTCACAAAAGCCTGCCCATTGTCAAGGGGAAGGGACACAGACTTTTGTTTTGTTTTGTTTTTGAGGTGGAGTTTCACTGTTTTTGCCCATGCTGGAGTGCAATGGCATGATCATGGCTCACTGCAACCTCTGCCTCCCGAGTTCAGGTGATCTTCCTGCCTCAGCCCCCCGAGTAGCTGGGATTACAGACTCTCACAACCACACCCGGCTAATTTTGTATTTTAATAGAGATGGGGTTTCATCATGTTGGCCAGGCTGGTCTTGAACTCCTGGCCTCAGGTGATCCACCTGCCTCTGACTTCCAAAGTGTTGGGATTCTGTAATCCCACCGGACCCACTGGACCCAGCTGGGACATAGACTTTTTGATGATAGGAGTGTCAAAGAATTTGCAGACATTTTTTAAAACTACCACACTTAGGGTGACCATATAACTCACTGTCCAAAGCAAGATACTTTTGAGAGTCAAAGGGGGCACTTTGCAGGCATGAGCTAGGGCTGCCCTTGGTAAACCAAGAGATGTGGTCACCCCACTGCCATGCCCACACAACTGAGAGCTCAAGCTCTCTTAAATTCTTTTGTCTTTCTCACATTCATCATGTCATTTTAAAACATATCCTTTACTCATTGAAATTGGTTTTAAATTTTATTTTCTGTTTCTTGATAATTTCTTGCTTTTAGATTAGGAATGTTATGTTGAGGTCACCTTTTCATAATGAATCTGGAACTTGAGAGCTACAAATCTTGCCCAACGATATCTTTCATGCAAGCTAGGGGAGCTGCTGGCACTGTGGATGTAAGTGCTTAGGTTGCCCTCTCTCTTAGATGAGAGAACCCCAAGCAGTGGAAGAATCTGCTTCAAGAAATGTTTTTTAAAACCTCACTTTTTGGCTAAGTGGTAAGACACACACACACACACACACACACACACACACACACACACACACACACACACACACACAGTGATGACTCATCAGTTGAAATCAAATCCTTTATGCCAAAAAAGTGTTTTTATAAGAAGTGGGTGTTTTTTTTTCTTTTCCCAAAGGCAGACTGCATAATATTTGGTGCTTCTCTTTTCTGAGTAATTTATTCCATTTTAGTGGAAATTGACAGTTTCAGACTGGAGCCAATAACATTTTATTTTCAGTGCTGTGCATGGGACCCCCATTATCCTAGGATCTGCTTTCGCCTACAACCCTAAGTGGAGTTCAGCCATCAGACCGTTTCATACAACACAATGCCCCTCTTCCTCCCTTCCCTCTGACCAGCTATTAACCTGTTCTTCTGAAGACCCTGAAGCAGAATAAATACCTAGAGAGAGCATTTGGAGACAGCATCCAGGTGTAAAAAAGCATGGCAAGAATTGTTTTTCAGGAGCCCAACCACAGAGTCAATCCCTGTCTCCTGACCCAGGTCCTCCACTCAGAAGTCTATTCTTTTCACAGCTCTCCTCCACAAAACATTTTCCTTCTGTTGTTTCTTTCCTAAGACTCTACAACTCTGAAAGAAAGCAATGTAAGTCATTTCTGATCCATGAAAGCAAACATCCCATTCCATTCCATTTGTCTTCTTGGAAATTTCCACAAATATCTCCTTGCTAGAAAACAGAAATACAAAACTTGTACTCATTTCTGTTCCAGACTGAAATACATGGCAAACTTTTATGGGTCCCAGACTATAGTCTGGCCTTCATGAATAAGGAAGATATTGAAGAGAGATAGAACAAGAGAGTTAAGACTAGGAAAATAGTTTTTAAAACTCAGGTTGAAAACGGCAGCATCCCACAGCTGCTCAGATCAAGAGCGAGACTGGACTCAGGGTGACCAACTACTATGGACTGAACTAAACTACTTATCTTGAAGCCCTAACCCCTGGTATAATGGTATTATGAGACAGGATGTGAAACTTCCAGTTTTCTAATCTAGGAAGTTCTGGGGACACCAGGGCAAGTCGGACTGCAATTCTCCGCCCCTGCTGCTCTGTCTCGAAGAGCCAGGGTCTGCGCTGGAACAGGAAGAGGAGGCACAGATGCCTCAGCCGAGCCTGGAGGTGAAAGCACAAAGCCAGAGGCACTGCCGGGCGTTCAGACTTCTGGGTTCAGAGGGGCTAAGGAGTGCGTGGGATAAAAGACTCACAGTGATTCAGGTGGACAGTGTTAACAGTGCAAAAATATTAAGGCAAAACCCCAGGCTACAATGAAGTAATCATTTAACTTCATAAAACAAACAAATTCCACCTGAACTTCTAAAATCTCTTTCAGGTCCTTCCCAGTGAGAATCCTTGGAAATTAGGGGTGGTCTGGGCTTCTAGTTAAATCCCTGGGCTTCATTCCTGTACCTCTCACAGGCTCTAGGACCTCTTTCTCCATCCATCTCCGTGATAGGGCATTCGTTGTGCAAGCTTCGTTTTTGTCTTCACTGACCCTCCGTACCCCCACACTGCTTCAGATCGAGGGGACAAGCTCCCTGTGCTGCCTTGCACCGAAGCCCTTGACGGAAGGGGCTGAGGGATGGGCAGTTAATAGCATCATGGAGTTTTCTCTCCAGGTCTGTCTTCAAGAAAAAAAAAATCCAAAATTTGGGGAAAAGGCAAAAAGATGCGTGACCTTCACTGTCAAGCCTGCGTATGGGTCATTCAACTTCCTAGTAGAATTATTATTTCTTCTTGATTTGTAATTTTACAGCTCTCAAAGGTTAGCTGTTGGTTTGTCAAGAACCACTAAGATACAAAGAGTTTTTATCCAATAACAGTGTAAATAATTTTTTGTCCTACAGAAGTAAAAATGAATTCTGTTTAGTAGAGAAGATAATTCTAGTTTACAGTTTTATTGCCCTAAAGAAAAATAATCAGTTTTGTATCTAACCTCGAGATGTTATGCTACAATTTTTCTTTTACTAACCACATGTACATCTATTTTTTAAATATACTTGGTTCTACCATTAATGAGTTAAAATAAAACTTTGACATGTACTCATTATGTATTTGTATGAGAATCATGCCTTTTTTTTTTTTAACATTTTTTGGAAATTAGACTTTTGGTAGTTCCTCCCACTGCACACCCATTTTTCTTTTCCTTTGAACCCACAATTATGCAGTTCTAAGTCACAAGTCCTCATCATTCTTGTGCCCCACAAACAGAAAATCTGGCCCTCCATCAGGGCTGTGTAAGTGGCACCTTTGGGTAAAAATTATTTTAAAAGAGGAATTACTCGTTGGCAGAGTTATACATAATAGCAAAATCTGAGCAGTAAGATATCCAGAAATAGAAAATAGAAAATGATGGTACATCAGCAGTTAATATTACACAGCTATAAGCATAATTATCATACAGATATTGCAGCAACATGGCAAATGCTGAAGCTAACATATTGTGAAGAAAGCAATACGTAAAATATGAACTGGAATGAAAACATCTATTAGGAAACTTTGTTGATTTTTTTCCAAGTTATATTTAACATGTTTTTTGTCCTTTCAATGAAAAAAAAAAGTAAAAGAGAAAGTTTAAAACCAGAGCAAACAGAAAATTCATGTGATATTGATATTCCATGAGTAGTTATGACTGACATGGTCATGAAATTCTGGTTTAAAACTTTTGTTGAGTAACTGTCCTGAAATCTCCCCAAACTCCCCCATTCTGTCACCCCTCACCTCTGGAAACTTCGGAGCTCTGAGATCACTTACAACTCTATCATCCTACATCACCACAGTAAGGAAAGACCAAGTCCTGTGACAACATATGGAGCTTGATGGGTAGAACTTGAGGGGTGGGCTTCCAAAAGTTTGTGAGGTCACACAAAACCCAACTCTCAGACCCACAGACAGGGATATGAGCAGCTCTGCCACAGAGCCCTGGGAGGGCTCTCAGGTCCCCTTTGGGGCTGTCAAGTTCCAGCCGCCTGTCCCTGCCCTCATGGCTCTGCCTCTGGTGCCAAACATACTACCTGACTTACCCAGATCCACCCATGGGCCAGAGAAACTAAATATTCAGCCACTGAAGCTCAAATTGGGATGCCAGGGCCCCTACCCCTTTGTCCACCCTGTCTTCCCTTTACTCAGAGCATCCACGCCTGACCACAGAGAACTGTTCCTGACCATGGCCCAGCTGTCCTTTTGAGGACAGACCTTTCCCTCCCTGCCCTCTTTGAGAAAACCACAAAAACAAACCAGGAGCCAGCTTTGTTCCAAGGAGATGTTTTCACCCTGCTCCCACTTCATGAAGCTCTTTGGCCCAGAACACAGGCAATGGAACATTTATGCGGCTTCCCAGAGATATCCATGCAGCAGGACCAAGTACCTGCCAGCTCCGACCTCACCTGGAGTTGCTTTTGTTTCTCTGGCAGCTGGTGTTCTTAAGCTGGCTCATCTAAGTGTGTGTATTTACAAACAGACTTTACTGGCATTCCTAAGAAAACTGCTTCCTTCTGAGTTCCCGACCCAGTCTCTGTTCAGTGAGTCAGTCATTTGTTGTTTGATACATTGGTGTATCCTTTGCTGTTTTCTAAGCACAGATCCCAAGCATAAGCTCTTGATGGGAAGGGACATGGGTGACATTTCTTTACAGCCCAGCAGCTAACACAGTGCCCTGAATAGAAGAAACACCTGTTGGCAAAGTGGAAACAACCCAGATGTTCATCAGTGGAAGAATGGATAGACAAATTGTGGGTTGTTTGTCCAGTGAAATACTACTCAGTAATAAAAAGGAATGAACCATTGACATGCAACAACATGAATGAATTTCAAAAAGATTACACTGAACAAAAGAAGCCAGAAACAAGAGTGCATACTGTATAATTTTGTTTGTACAAAGCTCTAGAACCAGCAATACTCATCTATATGATAGTGGTCTATTATAGGCTGAATGTTGGTATGTCTCTGCCCAGATTACTATGTCGAAGCCCTAAGCCCATGTGTAGAAGTTTATTTGGAAATGGGGCCTCCAAGGAAGTAATTAAGGTTAAATGAGGCCCTCCTATGATTATCGTGCTTAGAGCTCATTCTTTCTCTCTCCACTAGCATGTGCTAAGGAGGGCCATGAGAGAACAAAGAGAGAAGGTGGCCATCTGCAGGCCAGGAAGAGAGCCCTCACCAGAAACTGGACTGGCCAGAACCTTGATCTTGGACTTCTACAGTCCAGAACTATGAAAATTAAATTTCTGTTGGTAAAAGCCACCGAGTCTATGGTATTTTATTATGGCAACACAAGGAGACTATGATCAGAATAGTGGCGTCTTAGTTCAGGCTCCACAGACTGAGTGGCTTAAACAATGAACATTTATTTCTCATAATTCTGGAGCCTGAGAAGTTCAAGATCAAGGCAACAGCAGAGCCAGTGTCTGGCGAGGGCTCTCTTTCTGGTTCATAGATGGCAGTTTTCCTGTTTAATCCTCACATGACAGAGAGAGATGGAGAGAGAGAGAATGCAAGGGTTAGCACGTGTGGTCTGGTTTCTTTCCCCTTCCACTAAGGGCACCAGTCCCATCCTGGGAGGCCCCACCTTCATGGCCTTATCTAAAATTAATCACCTCACAAAGGCCCCTTTTTACCATCACACTGGGGACTGGGGTTTCAACATACAAATTTTGGAGAAATATAAATAGTCCATAGCAAGTGGTTACACCAAAGGAAGTGTTAGTGACTAGAAAGGGAAATTTCTAGGGGGAAGGAAATACTCTACATCTTGATAGGGTGGTGATCACTTGGATATTTACACATATGTGCAAAAAGCTTTGAGCTGTACACTTAAGACGTGTGCCTTTTACCATATATGAATTACACCTCAATAAAAAACCAGAAAACCTCTGTTGGCAACAATGATTATTTCATCACTGTGACTCATGCCTCCCTAACGGATCAATTTGGGATGAAGATTTATGAAGCACCCCCTGTGTACAGATTCTGGCACTAATCACAGGTAGAGCAAGAGCGGGGAGAACAGCAGCAGCCTTGGTCCCTACTTCTCAAGGAGCCTTTTTCAGCTCCAGAGGTAATAATATCTGGACATTCTTAAGTCACAGCTACTGAGCCAGATTGTACCGAATGCTAATAGCTCATTAAGAGACTTCTTGACACTTGAGAAGCCACATTTACCCCTTCATGCTTCCACTGAGGCAGCTGTTGCCTGGTTCCTTTGAGAACCAGCCAGCCCCTGGTTCGGCTGCTGGCAAATACCACCAGGAAAAACAAAAAGGAAATGGGAAAGCCAGCGAATAAAGTATTAATGAGATTTTAAACTGTGCGATTCTGACCTTGAGGACTCCCTACATTCAAGCAAAAGAAGCTGAAAAACAATTTACTCCCACATGTCAGCAGTTGACTTTCCTGCATTGTGTGGCGTTAAGGGAGTTATTAGCATCTTGGGACAAAAATGAGAAATTTTCCCCAGGTGGTTCCCACTCCTTTCTTTCCAGGACTTTGGCAATGCCAGTGTGATATGATCAGATGCCACCTCAGAAGCATTGTAAATTGAGGGCAAGATCTACATGTTTCTTCCCAGGGAGAAAGGTGCCATTTCCTTTGGTGATGCCAGATTTTGCAATTAAAAAAAAAAAAAAACCCAGAACTTTACTTTCATAAAATTACTACATTTTAGAAAAGGCAAACTTGTAGCACATGTGCCACTGTCTTTTCTCTTGTGTCCTTAGCAGACATTGTTAATTGATTACCACATTGTTAATCACTGAGCCCAGTTCCAGAATCAGTGATGTGTTGAGCTGGCTGGTACTAGCTTTTGAGAGCCAGTTGTTAAATTTTCTTGCTAGCCAGTTGTTAAACATGTCCATCATTAAAAATCAAATTATATGAACTTATGCTTAAATGAATTATATTGAAAGCAAAGATAATGGATACTCACAATGCATCATTTCCTAATATTTTACCACATTTTATTATTACCTATGGTTCTGAGGTTATTTACATCTATGGAATCTGGAAATATTATATAATGATGCCCTACCCTACATCTTTTCCCAACTCTGTTTAGTGATATGGTCCTGGTAGCTTGAAGTGGGCCACAATGACACACTGTTTTACATCACAGAAATTGGCAAATGCTGCAAGTCAAAGCATCCCTTCCACCCGCTCTGAGAACCAGTTGTTAAACATTTACCACTTACCACTGCATCAGATGACAAGAGACCCTGCAGAAGGCAAAGCATGCCAACCCAAACCATGCTGCCTGTGATGTGGGAGGGAGTACTGATCATCAGGCCTTTCCAAACAAGACTTGGCGTGGAAAAATGTACTGCTGAGCACTAGATCCAGCCATGCCTGAAGCCAAAACTGTTGTACATTTTACCAGTGTGAGACTTACCTAGGGGCACTGTTTTCTAACTTTCAGAAAGACACCGTGTGGACTAGCAGCTTGGCCCTGGAGGGGCCAAGTAATTGTTTTCTCTGGAGTATTCTGGAAGGGTGCCTGGAGGAGTCAGCCAAGAACAACCAGCCAAGGTCAGTCAAAATCGGAAGCAAACATGGGCATTACAGCTGGAGGGACTGGACAGAGGGCTGCAGCGGAGAGGCCCGCAGCCCTGAGGCGAGTGCAGGAAGCGGGTGAGACTCCAGAGCTGATCTGGAGGTTCTTCCCTGTTAACCTGGCCTGGCTGCTTGGGGTGGCAGAGGCTAAATCACAGGCAGAGAGCAGGCCTAGGGCTCAAAGATCCTGCTCCCAGAAATGTTAATGAAGATCCTTTTCTCTCAATTTCAGGCAGTGAAATACATGAAGGGGAAAGTACCCGCAATCTGGGCCAGATGGGGGAATCATAGGCAGAACCTCGTGGCCTGAAGCTTTGCCTCTAGGGTCAGGAACTCCAAGCTGTTCCCTTCTCAGTTTCTTCTCTCTCTCTCTCTTTTTTAAACTTAAAATCCACCTCTGCTCTAAAATATTTAAGCCTAATCCTCACTATGTTCCTCTAGGAACTTCTCCTAAAATGCAGATTTGGAGGCTACACCTCTTGGAAGTGCGATGAAGAGGTTAGGGAGCTAGGCTTGGGCACTGGCCAGGCTTGTGAGCCCCCGAGATACAACCTCTTTATTGCTGGTTTTTCTGCAATGGCACCCCTTGCAAAGGCAGCAGAAACCAATTTATTGGGATGGAATGGAGGTGGAAGTGTAGCTTTGGGGCTGTGGTGGCAGGCAGGATAGGCGGCACAATTTGCGGCGCTCAGTATCAAATGAAAATGTGGGCCCCTTGTTCAAAAATTATTAAGGATTTCAAGGCAGTGACGGCAGAGCATTAAGCCAAGCATGGGCCCTTCTGAGCCCAGGGCCTGTAAGTGACCGCACCGGTCACACACCCATGAGAGTGGTTCTTGTAGCTGGTCACCAGCTGCCTGTGGGGATCTTGTATTATCTGAGTATTTATAATCTAAGGGCTGCCCACGTGATTTTCAAGGACCAAGGCTGCAGAGAAAGGCAGTGAGTCTTGCTGGCCCCGTCCTGACTTGGAAGGAGAGCCACAGTCCTGGGGGACCCGACAGAGCAGATCTTCAGGGGTTGGGGAAACTTCACTTTTTCCCAGGGCCCAGAGGCTCCAGAGCCCTGGCTGGGTCCCTGTTTGGATCTGGAATGGATACAGAAAGGTCTCAGGGAGACAGGAACAGCAGTGAAGGAAGGAGACCCCGAATCTGGCAGCTCAGCTGCGTGGGAGACCACAAGCTGACCAGGTCAACCTCCACAGAGGACCACAACCCCGCCCTGCCTCTGAACAAACCCCAAGTGTCTCAGGTATGACTCTCATTGGTCAAGTCACCCCTTTTCACTCTGATCCTGTCCTGGGGAAAAAACAGAAACAAAAACAAAAAACTAATAGGATGACCAACTCATCCCAATTTGCCTGGGACTTAGCACTGAAAGCCCTGTGATCTGGTAAGCCTGGCAAACAAGGATGGCTGGTCACCCTAGGGACCAGTCATGGCAAATGTCCAGAGGAGGCCTCCTTCTGAAAAGGGTGGGGTCATTCCTGTGGCCAGGCGTCGCCCAAGGTTAACGGCTAAGAGCCAACAATTGCATGCAGCAGGTGCAACTCCTTCTGCATCTCCAGGTACGTTTTCCTTGGCATTCCCCAGGATCTTAATCAGTCGGCATCATATATAACGAAGGCATCTTACTAACTGTGATTGGAGTTAGGGATTGGTAACAGCTGCTTTGGGTTTTTCCCACCTGAAAACCCCATCCATCCCCTGAGTGGTTCTCTGGCTGCACATTAGAATCCCCTGGGAGGCCAGGCTTTGTTGTTCAAAACTCTTACATCATTCTGACACACACCCAGGGTTAAACACCCACTGCTCTGGGGCGTAGAAAAGTGCACATTTTATTGCCCCTCTGCCCAAAACAGCATTCTGAGGTCAGTCAGGCCCTGCCCAGGGTCTCCTTCAGCCCACCTCCCTGCAAGTGCAGGAGGCTTCTACATAGGTATAAATCCTAGGCTAAGCAAGTTTGCTTTGCTTTTTTCTCTCTCTTTTTTTTTTTAAGAGACAGGGTCTCATTATGTTGCCCGGGCTGGTCTGGAATTCCTGGTCTCAACTGAGTCTCCCATCTTGGCCTCTCAAGTAATTGGAATTACAGACACGCACCATGGCACCTGGCTAAACCAAGTTTTTTAAAACCCAAAAGAATATCAGCCCTGTCCTATTTTCTTGATTGTCTAAAGCATTTGGCACTGGTTTTGGTGATCAAATTAGATATTTTCTCTCCAGGTTCTTGCCATTTAAAGACTAAAACTCCGAAGGCTGCTGGTTTCACAGACAATGGCCAGGAGGCTCTATTGACTGTCCAGTTGGAATGTTCTTGCTCTGCGGATACTGTGAGTCTGATGACTAACCATGTTCCTTCCTTTACAGTGGCTTCTAGGAAGCTCAGAGTCAATTTGTAGCTCACTTCTAGGAATCGTACAGACTTTATGACATATACTTAGTTTGCTAACTTCTGTTTTTATCTTACTCTCTGAGCCTACTTTCCCTTTAACCCTGTGTACTTAGCTATTTATTTTGTCTGATTGAATTAAATGGATACAACAACTGCCACAAATCCTTTCAGAAGTGAAGAAAGGAATAATACATAAATAAAATGCAAATAGTAATGCTATTATTAGGAAGTGGCAGAGCTGCTGGTTTTTGAATGCAAAGCTACCTCCACGGGATGCAATGCTTTTCTCCCTGACTCATGCGGAGAAAGTACTAATGCCCAACCCAGGAAGGCCTTTCAGCCTTCTCTCTGACACTGTCTTCTGGTGTCTTCACACAGTCATGGTAGACACTTGCCTTCGACAGCTCACCATCCTCCCCAATCAGAGCTATGATTCTCTCTACCAGTTTACAAGCGCAGCTCAGGTAAGGAGAGTGATTTCACTGCCCGGTGGAGTGCTGCCCCAGTCTGTTGTTTCAATTAATTTATTTGCAGGGTTATGAGAAGGGCTTTTGAAATCAATATGCAAATGTAATTTAAAACTTAAATCAATATTCTGAACCAAGGACATGGGCATTTTTAACTGGAATGCGGGATAGTTTTAAGTGCCTGAAATTATGGCTTTTTTGACTGATGACTTGGTTCTCCATGGGGTTTTATTTGGACATGTCAGGAACTTGGTTATTCCAAGAGCTCTCTTGTTCAGAAAGCGAGGAGGTTGTGTAGGGTGTTAAAGATGTCTTCACTTTCTTCCAGCGGCATGACTATTCAGAGGTTCTGTACAAATGGCTAAGGCAAACTCTCCATATTATAAGCAAGATTTACAACTCAGTCCATGAACTGTATGCCCACTTTCCATCATAGAATCCTAGTGCTGAAAATTATCTGGGGGAACGTCTAATGCAACCCTTTCCTTTTATGAATAAATAAGCTTAAGGGACGGGTCTGGGATCCAGACAGGGAATGAGGGCAGAGTTTGGACTGGGATCCAATTCTTCTCACAACTCTGACCAACCCTGCATCACGTCCCTAAACTTCAATTCTAGCCTCCTAAGACAAGCTTACCCGGGATTTCCTCCAGTCCTACTCTATTTCCAGCCTACTCCATATGTTCAAGGAACCCCCACGATGCCTTCTATGCCCCAAACTATCTGAATACACAGCCTTCTGAACCCATAAGTGAACATGAGTCCTAATTGAAGGCTCCCGTAGGCAACTAGAGCTCTGCGTAGGGGAACCCAGCCCCGCCCCCTCTCTCAAGTCAGGGAACACCCGCATTCTGGCCAGCTGGACACCTTGCTTATTAGCAAACCACTGTTTCCAGGAGTTGTCCCCAGCCTTGCACACTGTCTCTTTCAGGGACCATCTCACATTTCCAAGAAGATTACACATGGTTTTCAAAAGCCTCCTTTAGAGAGAGTCCCACCCCTGTAAATTGGGTCACAGTACAAAGAACATTTAGGGAGTAAAGCCCAGCTCATGCAGCTCAGGGACTGTTGTCCTCCTTGTCTTCCTGAGACTGGAATTTCCTACAACACCTCACCCCTCCCCTTCCAGGTGCTCCACGAGTTTAGGGAGACGTGTTTGGTAAATTGACAGCATCTGGATCGTATCAGAGACTTAAATACCAGGCTAAAGGTATTTTCTAGTCTTTCCCAGAAGGCTAAGGTTTGAGTGCTCGTCCATTCATCTTCTCCCTAACTACTTGGATTTTACACTGTCAATGTTCACAGATTAACTGTTTCTAAAGCCTCCTCAACTCAAGTGGTAGATAAAAGTGGAAGTGCTCAGGCTCCACTAAGCTGCCAGGAAGTCACGAGCTGTAGGCGTGTGACCCATTGTTTGGGTAATGAAGATTATAGTAACGCTGGCTGGAGTTTATTTCACACATCCACCCTGCTGTCTCCGGCTCTGATCCAGCCTACAGAAGGGAGGCAGAAGGTTTTTTAAATGATGGTAAACAATGAGGTCACAGCTCAGAACAGCCCAGCCCTCCTGGCCCCAGCCAAGAAAATACGTTTGTAATGGTTATAGGAGCCCCATGGTTTGCTCTTAAGTCAAGGAATCGTGGCTGGTAGGACCAACCACACTGGGACTCACAAATTAGGAGATCCACTTAAGAGCAGTGGCTTGGAACTGAAGAATTCTCATGTGAGTTACCAGATCACTACTCTAGGCTCTAATTTCCAGCTCTTAATGCAGTACCTAGCACATCGTAGGTGGTCAGCAACCCCAGCTGCCTTCTTCCCTGGGCTGTAATTCAAGAACTCAATACAGCACCTGGAACATAATTGGTAGTCAATAAATATTGGGTGGATCATTGAATTCATAAATCAATAACTGGATGGATAGATGCATGGAAGGTTAAATGGATGATTTGATGAATGTTGTTCAACCTTCTACTTAAAATATCAAGTCAAAAAACTGGATTCAGCTCCTTGAGAGGCAATTCCTTCATGGGTTGAACCCTTACTCTTATTGGCATAAAATTCTCCCACTGATTGAACCAAAATCTACTATCTTGTACCTTGCCCTTGGCAGTTCTAGTTTTCTCCTCTCAGTCCTTCTGCTCTTTCTAGAGAGACCTTCCTAAGGCAAGGCAGACCCTTTCTGCATTCTCATTCTCTTCGTTAGGAGTGGAAACTAGGAAGAAACACCATAGTTTTTTAGCTGCAGAATCACAAGGATAAACTTTAAGAAATCAGCAAGTCTTTATTCTTCTAAGACTCCCCCTGCTCTGGTTTTCCCATGCATGGGTAGAAGAATTTCTCTGAAGAGTCCTAGATCTGGAATCCTTGTTCTCTATGCCAATAGCAGGCATCTCCATATCAAGATGGCAGCCACAGAACACCAAACCCTCTGGACACTTCATTGACTTTCTAGGGTGTCCATTAGCTAGGGCAACCTACATTTTCCAGAATTCTCTTTGGTATATGCTTTTAGTTAGAGTGGATATATTTTCCCCAGTTCAGATATTTGAAAGGATCCCTTAGACACTACAGAGTGTACTCACATAAAGCTTTTATTTAAAGGCAACAGGGAATGAAAGAGAATGCAGGGAAGCAGTGTAGGTCTGAGAGGCATTCTGCAGCACAAGGTTTGTGCACAGGGGCCCAATCTTTGTGCACACAGACCACGCTGAATCTCTGGATTGAATTGCCAACCTCTGTGCTAGGAATCTTGGCTTCAGGAGAACCCACTGCAAAGAGCTATGTGGCTCCGTAAGTAGGCAAATCAGGCTGCTCAAACCAGTGCGGCCAGGTGCAAACCACCAATAAAGAAGATAACACTGGGGATTGCCAGGGGAGTGTTCGACCTTAAATAGTTCATCCCATGTCCCTTGTCTTGGTCAGGAGCCAAAAACCAAACACTGAAGTATCCCCAGAAATAAAAATAGAGCTTTGCCAGTCATACGATTCGGCTCTGTGTTCCCACCCAAATCTCATGTTGAATTGTAATTCTCAGCGTTGGAGGTGGGGCCTTGTGGGAGGTGATTGGATCATGGGGTGGTTTTGAATGGTTTAGCGTCACTGGCCCCCTACTGCTGTCTTGTGATAGAGTTCTCATGAGATCGGGTTGTTTGAAAGTGCGTAGCACCTCCCCCTTTACTCTCTCTCTGTCTCTCTGTCTCTCTCTTGCTCTCTTGCTCTTGCTCTCTATCTCACTCTCTCTGCTGCTTTGCCTTCTGCCATGACTATAAGTTTCCTAAGGCCTCCCCAGAAGCAGAAGCCTGTACAACCCACAGAACCATGAGCTGATTCAACCTCTCCTTTTATAAACTAACCAGCATCCGGTAGGTCTTTATAGCAGTGTGAAAATGGACTAATACAGCTAGTATCTCTATGGTGGGACACAACAGAGATTCTTGGGGGATCTGAAGGGCAGAGGGAAGCGAGAGTTGTTTTGCAGCTCGCACATGTTGCTGATCTGCTGCCTCGCCTCATTGGCAGGAGGCCACTGCTGGGCCTGCAACTGCTCTATCTTCTCTGGATCCTCCTTCAGTTTCTGCTGTCTGGGCCGGGCATCTATATTTAGCTCCAAGACAGAGGCCCCAGCTTCTCCAAGACACCAAACCACCTATATCAGGCCAATAAGAAAAGATGTGGGTTTTAATTCATCTTCGTGGGGTTCCACTTTGTACCTATGGGTTCTAGCTCATTCTTGATCTCCCCACTCTGTGTCCATCTTTCCTTCCCAGCTGCATGCCCTGTAGACTTAAAGCTACAATATCACATATGAAGACAATAACCTTCCAGAAGCTACTTAACTAGTTCCCATAGTCAGTAAGGCCATATCTCTGTAACAAATCTAAAATATCTGTCTGTCTGTCTGTCTGTCTATCTATCTATCTATCTATCTATCTATCTATCTATCTATCTATCTATCTAATAAATCATCTCCCATTGGCTCTGCTTCTCTGGTTGAATCCTGACCTCTGGCTGATACAGGTACTCTGCCACCTTCTGGGAGCCTAGCCATTGGCATCTTCCTCCTTCTGTGTTGCAAAAAATGCCAGATGGTGGCCAATTCCCTAGGCTCTGCCTCTATGCACACTGCCATTTGAATTGTAAGCTCCTTCTGACAATCTCTATTCCATGTGCAGGTGGAAGCCTGGGCAGGCAGCCCTGTTCTTCACTATGGAGAGGGCCGCATAGACTAGCAGATGTCAGATAGCCCAATAAACTCAGCTAATTTCTCACAAGAGGGAAAAATGCCAAAACAGTGACAAGAAATAACTGAAGAAGTCCACTAGCCGTGAAAAATAGTGATTCTTGGATATCTAATAAACCTTGAGACAGGAGAGTAAGGTAAGATCACTAGACAGAGACAGGGGTGTCTTGCCATATGGATTTCAGGGACAACTTCCAGAGCATCCCTTGGCACGCACATCCTCAGTGTGCGCAGGATATAAAAATACATTTTCTCTGGACTCAAACCCAACAGGTGGAGCTTTGCACATCTCTTATCGGAGAGGTTGCAAATTGGCAGCCCGTGGGCTGAAGTTGGCCTGCCAACATGTTTTCTTTGAACTCAACAGTGTTTTTAAATTTTTTGCCAACTTCCACTAATTGGGGATTTCACATTTTAAAAAACAAAATTTCCCAATTCTCTTGAAAAAATCAGAAGTTTGGGGAAGTATAGGCCTTTTTTCCTGCATGTCAAAAGTTGGCTGTAGCTGAGTAACAGCTGCTCTTGTTAAACAGAGATAGGACTCTCCAGCTCATGGTGTTCCACCCAACCTGCTTCTCTTGCTTATGTTACCTGCCTGGCTTCTGGAGGCATCTGTTTACAAGCTCTGGTATTCCCATCTGTAGCAGATGCTGCCTGGCATCCTGCTCATATCCTTTCCCATTGTAGTAGAAACCCAGGCTGGACTTCAAACTGCCAGGATCTGCACCTTTTTGCTTGAAGATGTTCTTTGGCGGCCAGTCCCTCTCTGGTTGCTCCCCAACAGGTCTTAAGTGCACCTTCTCAGCAGTCCTCAACTGATGGGAGTTGGTGTATCAATACCCTAGCTTCCTTCCCCTTGGTTGGAATAACTCTGAGGCACATATGGTACCCTGACTTTCAGAGTTCCCCAATGCTGTTAAGTTCTAGATACCCACAGTGGTAGGTGACTTGATAAAACACTCTTTAAGGGCTGCCTTATCCTCCCTAGTCCTCCTTCCCTCTCCTTTACCAGTATTTTTTTTTAACCACCTGAATAAACTATTTGTACATTTTATTGTACAGTAGTAATAATTCATAGTAGTTATGTTCTGTAAAGTAACAAAAACACTGAATTAGCAAACACTGAACAATTATTTCTAGGGAAAATAAAGGGTTAGGTTCCTGTGAGCTTCTGGTCACAATATGTTTGTCAACAAATCAATAGATAACCTTGTTTTAGGTATGCCTATGTTTAAAGACACCCAAGTTAACATATATTATTAATTCATTAGCATTGAACTCATGGCCAACAGCACTATGACTTACGCGTAAATGAAGCTCATCTAACACGTGTTTTTTCTATAAGGCACATCGCAGCCTTCTTTTCCTCAGGAGCACTAGACAGCCTTCAGCACCACATATGGGGACCATTTTAAACATCAAAATCATCAACGAAAAGCACAAAAATTGGAAAAACATGGTGCTATACAGAACATAAAAAAGACACTTGTTTACAATATAAAGGCTGAAATGTGAATGCAGAATATTGCTTTCTTTGACCTTAGCCAAGAACATGTTCATTGGGTAACTCAAATGTTTTGCTGCTTTGTGCATACCTATAATCATCTGTGAACGTGCCAAGAATATTGATTTTGGAAGTTACAAATTAATTTTAGTGAGTAGGCAAATTCGTAAATATGAAATCTGTGAACAATGAGGATCAACTGTACCTCAGAATCTGCTTCTAGGTGACCTCAATTGAGGACATCTTTAGAAGTGCTTTCTCTTCAAGTAATTTTCTCTTCAAAAACTTCGGTATTTGTAATTCAGAAATATACAAAACCTGGAAGAAATATAACACAGTGGTTTTCAGGGATTGGCCAATAGGTAGCAGAAATAATGATCCTTGAGAGAGAGAAAACAAATGAGGTAAGTCCTGTGATTTACCCAGTGTATTGCCTGGAGGCAGTCACAAGGCTATAGTGCAGAAAGAAGGAAACCAGGTGAAACTTAGTGGTCCCCCTGAGTTAAAGAGACTGAGCTGGAAGTCTAGGAAGGCCAAGGAGGTTACAGTCTGCAGGGCAGAGTTCTAAAGAGTAGAGAGCTATACCCAGAGAGATCTCTAGTGATTTGCAGAGTCTTCATGTGAGTTCTGTTCAGAGCAAGCATGTGAAGTAACAACTCAATGTGCGTTCTGGGAAAAGAGCCACCTGAAAGGAGCAGAGGGAATAATCCTAAGAGCTCACAGAGAATTAGAAATAGTTAATGTTTGCATCAGTCAAACTGGAAAACCCTGTACTTCATGGGCGATCAGATAGAGTACTCAGAAGGGTCTTGCCTCAGTGGTGGGAAAAAATTAACCCTCAACTAAGGACTGCTAAAAAAAATCACCTATTTTCCACTAAGTTAACTATATTCTAAAACAAAACTCAACAATATTTATAGGAAAACAAAAATGTCCAACACTCCTCAAGGTAAAATTTACAATGTCTGACATCAAATTAGAAATTACCAGGCATGCAAGAAGCAGGAAAAGGTGACCCATAATGAGGAGAAAAATGAACAGAAACAGACCAAGAAATGAGTGGATGATACAATTAGTAGACAATGACCTTTAAACTATTATACTATCCACATGATTGAGAAAGTAGAAGAGACATTAAGCATGTTAAATAGAGACATGGAAGATATATAAAAAAGATCCAAATAGAACATACAGTTAGAATGTCTGAGATGAAAAATAACTAGATGGGATTAATAGCAAATTAGATACTA
This sequence comes from Plecturocebus donacophilus, assembly GCA_004027715.1. Classification (NCBI taxonomy): domain Eukaryota; kingdom Metazoa; phylum Chordata; class Mammalia; order Primates; family Pitheciidae; genus Plecturocebus; species Plecturocebus donacophilus. The sequence goes on along the minus strand of PVKP010000253.1, from coordinate 184,342 downwards.
CAGAAGAAAAGATGAATTGAAGACATAGCAATAAAAGCTATTCAAGATTAATTCAGAGAAGAAAAAAGAAAGATAAGTCAGGGGCTTTATTAGAGTATGGCTTCTAGCGGCACATCATTCGGTTCTGTACCTGGAACCTTACTGATACATGGTGTTTGTGGCCTGGCGGTGGGGCACAGAAGGGAAAGCTAGACACTAGATACCGTGTGAATCAGAAGAATGCGACTCCTGCCCAGGCTCAGGCTCCAGAAGTCTCCAACACTCTCTAACTTTCCTCTTTCAGGCCTCAGAGATTTAGTGGGTAGCTGCTTCTACCTGTTATATTTTAAGAATATATATTTAATTGACAAATAATAATTGTATGTATACAATGTGACAATTTGATGTACATACACATTGTCTAACAATTACCACAACAAAATTAATGAAAATATCCATCACCATCCATAGTTATCATTTATGTGTGTGTGTGTGTGTGTAGGTGTGTGTGTGCGTGTGTGTGTGTTGAGGACACTTAAAACCTGCTCTTTAATCCACTTTCAAGTAAACGGACTATAGCCACCATGTCATGCATTCGATCCCCAGAACATCTTCATCTCATAACTGAAAATTTCTACCCTTGATCAACATCTCCCCATTACGCCCACTTACTGCCCTTAGCAACCATTTTTCTACTCTTTGCTTCTATGATTCAATTTTTTAAGATGAGACCACACACTTTTGAGGGATCTTCTTTTGACGAAATAGGAAAGAATGGCTATAAGCTTTCCTGTCTTCTCAGTTCTTTACCCAATTTTTTCCCTCCTATAAACATAGTTACTTTCTGTTTTAAGACTTGCTACTCCTAAAACAGAATAACAAAATAAAGGAGAAATAAATGTCTTAAATGTTACAATAAATTTCCATAGCTCTTGCTTCTTTCTTTTAAAACAATTTTTTTTAGAGATGGGGTCTTGCTATGTTGCCCAGGCTGCTCTCAAACTTCTGTCCACAAGAAGTTCTCCTGCCTCAGTCTCCCAAAGTGCTGGAGTCATGGACAAAAGGCCCTGGACCTGTCTTATAGATTCTGTTTCTATTGGATGATAAAATATAAAATCAAGGATGGGTCTGCCTTTCTCAGCACCTTCTCTGAGCTTTTGTCTTAGTCCATTTTTAGTGCTATCACTGAGTGCCACAAACTGGGTAATTTATAAAGAACAGAAATTTATTGGCTCACAGTTCTGGAGGCCAGAAAGTCCAATATCAAGGTGCCAGCATGGCAAGGGACCTCTTTCTGCATCAAAACATGGCATGAGGCACCACATGGCAAAGGGCAAAGAGACAGAGAGAGAGCAAGAAGGGATGAAGCTACTCCCACAATAGGGAACCCACTGCCATGATAAAAGCTCTGGTTCACTCATGAGAGTAGAGACCACATGATCTCAACACCTCTTAAAGGTTCCATTTTCCAATTCTGTCACAATGGCAATTAAATTTCAACATGAATTTTGAAGGAGACAAACATTCAGATCATATGAGCTGCTTCTCAGATAATACTAAATACACACTGAATTAATGCTGGGATCCTGCACAAAAGAATATTAAAAGCTCAATAAGACACCACTAACTTTCTTTTAATTATAAACTATTTCAAACATACTGAAAACTGTATAGTAGACACCCATCTATTTATATTCCAAGTTTTTAAAAAGTTGATAATTTGTCATACTTGCATCATAACTTATAATTAATATTTTGAAGTTACAGATAGAGCTAAAGCCTCCTTTGCCCCCTTCTAGTCTCCTCTTTCCCTCCATTCCCAGAATTCATCATTTCCTGAAGGTATTTTTCTTTTTAATAATTTTATATATTATATGCTTAATATGGAGTGTCATTTGATTATTACAGCATTTACATAAATGATATCACACTATCCTTTTGCAATTGATTTTTTTCACTCAATATTATGTTTTAGAAATTTATTTGTGTTGATTCATGTAGATTTAGTTCATTCATTCTAACTGCTTCATTTTATGATGTTACATGAACATTTAGTAATTCCCTGTGTTTTTGCTATTACAGTACTTCAATGAACATCCTTGTAAAAGTCTCCTAGTGAACATGTACAAAAGTTTCTCCCAGAAATAGAAATGCTGAGTTATAGAGTGTGTGTGTCCTCCGCATTACTGGGTATTCCCAAAATATCCATTAAAGGACACCAATTTTCTACACTCTAGCAACAGCATAGAAGCAGTCCCTTTCCCCACATCTTCAGCTGAATCAGTATTATCAGGCTTAAAAAATCTGTATCAATATCTAGACTCTATTCTGTTCCATTGATTTGTTTCTCAATTATATGCTAATGCCCCAGTATTTTAATCATTATAGCTTTATTAATCTAGATATCTGCTAAGAGGAATTTACCTCCTTGTTCTTAATAATTATTTATTGTTATTTTATTCTTCTGTAAGAATTGTTGGATAGATTGCTTGTTGTATTAGTCTGTTTTCACACTGCTGTAAAGAACCTCCCTGAGGCTGGATAATTTATAAAGGAAAGAGGTTTAATTGACTCACAGTTCTGCATGACCGAGGGAAACTTACAATTATGGCAGAAGGGGAAGAGGTACCCTCTTCACAAGTAGGCAGGAGAAAGAAGAGAAAGCAAAAGGGGACAAACCCCTTATAAAGCCATCAGATCTCATGAAAAGTCACTTGCAATCATGAGAACAGCATGAGGAAAACCATCCCCATGATCCAATCACCTCCCTGCCCCTCCACAGGAGGAGATTACAGGTCCCTCCCTCAACATGTGAGGATTACAATTGGAGAGGAAATTCGGGTGGGGATACAGAGTCAGACCCTACAACTTGTCAAGATCTGTGGAGAGCTCAGTTGGGATTGGAATGTAATGACAGTGAATTTCTAGATGAACTTGGGAAAAATTGATATATTTTTGACATTGAGTCTTTCTATCCAGGCTCATCCTATGTCTCTCCAGGTTTACTTTATTCCTTCAATAAATTTTATAGTTTTGTGAGAATTATTACCAGGTACTTAGAATTTTTGTTGCTGAAATGCCATTTTTCACTTATCAGAAAGGTGAAGATCAAAAAGATTAATAACACTCTCCACTGGTAAGATTATAGGAAAATGGACAATCTCATATTTTATTATATAAGTGTTATAAATTAACACAGCCTCTTTGGAGTATAATTTTTAATAGTTCTAAACTTTTTTTTTTTTGGAGACAAAGTCTCACTCTGTCGCCCAGGCTAGAGTGCAGTGTCACAATCTTGGTTCACTGCAACTTCCATCTCCCAGGTTTAAGCGATTATTTTGCCTCAGCCGCCTGAGTAGCTGGGATTACAGGTGCGTGCCACCATGCCTGGCTAATTTTTTTTTTGTATTTTTAGTAGAGATGGGGTTTTACTGTGTTAGCCAGGATAGTCTCGATTTCCTGACCTCGTGATCCACCCGCCTCGATGTCGCAACGTGCTGAGATTACAGGCATAAGCCACCATGTCTGGCCAGCTCTAAACTTTTTAATGCATACATTATTCGAGAAATTTCATGTCTAGAAATTATTCGCAAATATATGCACAAATCTGTGAAAGTTTGTGTGTATGATATTAAGGCAGTATTATTCTAAAAGTATAAAATTGGCAACAACCTAAATGTGCATCAGTAGCTTGACTAACTCAGTCATCGATTAGTTTTTCCATTCAATACAACATTACACAGCCATTAAATAGAATGAGGGAGCTTTATAAATATTATATGAAAAAATGTGCAAGATTGTAATTTTTTTCTTTTTTGTTTGCTTTAGATTTAATTTGCTCTTATTTTTCCAGTGTCTTAAAGGAAGTAGGGTAGGTTATTCATTAGAAATTTTTCTTCTTTTTTAATATAAGCATTTGCAGCTATAAATTTCTCTGTAATACTGCTTTGGCTACATTCCATAAGTTTTAGCATGTTGTGTGTTCGTTTTCATTGATTTCAAAGTATTCTCTAGGTGCTCATGTGATTTCTTCTTTGACCCATTAGTTATTAGGAGTATATTGTTTAGTTTTCAAATATTTGTGATTTTCTCAAATTTCTTTCTGTCATTGATTTCTCTTTCATTTTATTTTGGTCGGAGAACACACTTTGTATAATTTAAATCCTTTTAGAGTTACTGAGATTGTTTAGTGGTTTAGTGTATGATCTCTCCTGGAGAACGTAAAGAAAAAGATGTATTTTACTATTGATGGGTGGAAGACAGTGAGATCTCTTAAAATCTCCTCCTCTCATATCTTACTCTCTCTTCCCTACAGTTATTTCAAAGCATCTCACCCTCTAGCTTGAAATCTCTTCCTCTCATGCCAAGTCCGTAGGGCGTTCTTTGTTTTTCTCATTCTTCATCCTCCCTCTTACCTCTTTGTTATATAATCAACTTAGCCTCTCCTATGGTGGCTTCTCCTCCTCTTCTTCCTTTTCCTCCTTCTCCTTGTTCTCCACGTTTTCATTATTCAGATTCTTCTAGAACAAAATAGAATCTGAGAACTGACCCCAACATAAGAATTCACCCCTTTTCCCCATGCCTCTTTAATTTAATCTCTCTTTACCCATTTTCCTGAAACTGCATTGCAAAAAGCACAGGAACCAGTCTGGCAAGGAGAGAGCTATCAATATGATCAGAACACTGGAGTTGAAATGAGCTGGTGAAGACATATTTTCCTTCTACGTCCACCTTCCATGGATCACAGACCCCATAGGAGATCCTAATAAACAACGTCTTAATCATAGCAGGATTATCCTCTTGCCTCAAAGTCTTCCACCATAAATTCCTTCTCAGCCCTGGGTGTACCTAATGGAACCAAATGTGAAGCTTTGATAGTGGCAGCCTCAACATTGGAATCAATTTAGCTTTAATTCATTATTAATACTCTACTAAAAAGCCCCTTTGAAGTCACAGCATCAGCAGATGCCAAAAACACAAGATTTCTCACAGCTCTCTAAGCTCTTACAGCCTATGGAGGGGTAGAAAGGTAATTGCACTTTTGTTGAACAAAGACTTCAAAAAATGTCAGATATTTACATTTTATTTTTTGCATATTAGCCCAGATATTTGTACACATCTCTATGATTGCTCTCAGCATACTATATGGCTATAATTATTTGTGGGCCTTGCTGGCTATATCTTATTCATCTTTTTATTTCTTTGCTAAGCACTATGCCTGGCACATAGTAGATATTCAATAAACATTTGCAGAATGAATGGAGACAACACAATAATAAATAGACCCAGTAGGGCTTCACAGTGCTCTTCCAAAAGGATATTTATAGGTACCAAAAACCTAATGTATAGGTAAAATCACTCAAAGTCTATCCCAAGCCCTGTGTATGTGTGGTTTTTTTTTTTTCAGGTATAGTCCCAAAAGTTCAGTGGCATCTTCAATCCCTTCAACCCTACTTCCAGCCAGTGTAATTACTGGCAAAGTCTATTTCAAATGTGTGCTACAAATGCACATGTGTGCTCACACACATACATATGCACACACACACACACACACACACACACACACACACACAGGAGCTACACATTTTCTTATATGAGTATAGAGGCTGGTGCACTTACCCTGCCTTCTGCACCAAGAGTGGACCTTTATTCTCAGAATTAGAGGGATAATGGAGGACAGAGATGCACATTTCTCCTAAACCTCTCAGACCTTCGAAGACACCTAAATCTCAAATTAGGGGAGGAGATTTTTGAGGTACTTATGTATTTTGTTCTTATAATTTCTTCTGTACCCTAGTCTTTTCCTCATTCTGATAACTGGCATCAGCTGGTTTTCACTGCTTCCAGGAAAGAATGGTATTGCAGAATGCTGATAGCAAAGAAGTTGAATGCTTGGCTTTTAAGGTTCAGAACACTAGATCAGGACATAAATGCAAGAATTGGTAAGAATACCTGAAGAGCAACAGCAGAGCCTCCCTGTTCTGTGCAAGGGCTAGAGGTTCCCTGAGCAGAGTCTGTTGAGAGTGAGACTATGGCATCGAAGGTGTCTGATGTCACCCAGTGAGTGCTCACCTGGCCTGTCTTAGGGTGTTTACAATAAGTATTTTTGTCTCTAGTTCAGAAGAACAAGAGAATCATTGGTGGCAGAAAAGATGTAAGAAATAAGGGGAGAATTTCTCCTGGAGTGTCCTCAACATGAAACTGAAAGGCACAGCACCTAAATTTTTTGGTAGTCATTCTTCCGGGAGCTGGCAGGAGCTTTCTGAAGTTTTGTTTCCAGGCTCGGGAACATGTTGATTTGGGTCATGGCCATTGTCCATATCTAGGTCACTCAGAAGGCAGTGTTAGGGGCGCCGTTGCCTCTCCATCCCCCTAGCAGGCTGGATCCACATGGGGTGAGTGTAGCATCGTGACCTCTCTCTCAGTGTGACCCTCACCTGACCTTAAAGAGCAGTCTGCTGAACAAGAGGTAGTTTCCTGAAAACTTGTCCTTAGAAGAAAAAGCAGAATTGAGTGATTAGAATCAATCCTAGTATACTGCTAGAATCACTGGGATTAGCTGGGTTTTTAGAACAGGTTGACTTTATAATATCAAGCATGGCTTTGATTTACCCTTTAGGATATTATTCTAGGCATAATACAGAATATACTGAAGAACGTTTGACTTCTGTTAGGACTTTAAAACTAAGAGAGTGCTAATTACATAATTACACACTTTACTGTACAGAATACAGATCAGAAAACTTGTCATAGTCCAGTGTATATAAAAAAGGCAGAAATAATCTTGCTGAATACCATAGGAGGTTATTTATTTCACCAATTAATTTGCTCCACAAGTATAAATCCAAAGGAAGAGATAAATTATTTATGTTGGTTGGTACCTGTGTCTTAGTTTGGGTTTCCCTGAAAGCAAACTCTGAGATAAGAGCTTGGATGTAGATGGTTTATTTCGAAGTGATATAAACCACCCAAGAAGTGCACGGGTGGAGGTGGGGACAATAAGACAAAGAGGGGAGACAGTGAATGAAGGATGCACTGATGAGCAGGTTCCTGCTGTGCACAGCCAGGTCCTGGTGCTGCCAAGGACTCTAGAAATCCTAGAACTCTAGGAATTCTGGAGAATTATGTAAACCTTATCTCAGAATAGTCCCACCAAGCCTATTCACTATTACACAATAAAATATTTATCCACCAGTTTCCTTTACTTAAGGATTGCAGTTGTCCTTGAAGTTAAATCCCCAGCACTTCTGGCCTGCTCTGCGTGAAAGGTGAGCTGCTCCCTCATGCCAGGGAAGCCCTCAGGCAGAGAGATGCAGGCCGGGAGGTGGGACGCTATCTGCACACAGTTACTGTCCATCTGCAGCTGCACATGAACTCGGAGCTGGGGTGGAGGGAATAGAGAGCAATGTATCTGCCATGGCTGCTGCAGTCTCTTTGGGAATTAGAACATTTCTAAATACGTGTATTTATCTTTTCAATCCCCTACGCCAGGAGAGGAATTGTTGAAGGGAAAGCAAAGAGACTTTAGATTCTGGAGGGTCCCTGAGAAGTATCCTAAACTCCTACCCTAACCAAGTCCCAGGAGAGAGATGATATAGAGAGGCAAATGACAGAAACTCCAATAGTGTCCCCATCTTTTACAGCACAGGGAAATGACAAGATCCCAGAATCTCCTTCAAACACCATGGTGTGGGAGCAGAAGAAGCCTCTTGGGTGTTTAGGCTGGTGGGTGTGAGGTAGCCTTACAGAGTTCCTCATTCCCCTGAGGAGAGGGATGTGGGCATGTCACAGAAAGCCTGTGACCCTCAAAGGCCTTAGGTATGGAGAGCAGGTGTATGTTGCAAAACCTCTGCAGAGAAGTGTCTGGAGACCAGATGGGGACAGGCCCCTTTTGATGTAGATGACAAGGACAAGGACAGGTGCCTGGGCCCTGTGGTACCCCCATAAACTAGACCTTACCCTGGGGAGGAGAAAGTGAATGGTGAAATCTTGAACCTCCTGAGATTGGTTTTACTACCAAGGAGAAAGGGGTTCATGAGTTCACTTACAGTAAAAATAAAAACCTTCATCAGGCCTTGCATATCTGGGTCTATGGCTTCCATACACATGGAACAAAGCTCCTTTGTTTCCTTCTCATACCCAAGCAGAACATATCCTGGGACCAGAGAGAAGCAACTTGAGTGTGAGCTTCTTTCTTGTCATGTAAGGGAGATATGTTCTTTACACTAGTGCTCTAAGAGCTTAGCACACATTAGAAGCCTTCAGAGGGCTTGTTAAAACACAGAAGCCTAGCCCCACCCCCATAAATACTGGCTCAGTAAGTCTGAGAAAGGCCTAAGAAGAACCTCTGTTCTTGGTTACCTTTTCATATGGTTTGGCTGTGTCCCCGCCCAAATCTCATCTTGACTTGTGACTCCCATAATTCCCATGTGTCCTGGGAGGAGCCCTGTGGGAGGAGATTGAATTATGGGGGTGGGTCTTTCCTGTGCTGTGAGTCTCACAAGAACTGATGGTTTTAAAAACAGGAGTTTCCCTACACAAGCTCTCTCTCTCTTTGCCTGCCTCCATCCATGTAAGACGTGACTTGCTTCTCCTTGCCTTCCACCGTGACTGTGAGGCCGCCCCAGCCATGTGGAATTGTAGGTCCAGTAAACCTCTTTTCCTTCCCAGTCTCAAGTATGTCTTTATCAGCCGCATGAAAATGGACTGATACACCTGTGCATTCAGTGATGGGCCTGCTGGTCATGGCTGTGCACAGAAAGGGCACTTGAGGCACCGTGGATGCCAGGCCTCTCTATGTTAGTCCTGTGTAAAGGTATTCCCCACTCATGCTTGCCCCATGCCATTTAGACACACAGTAAGATCCTACTCTGCCGCACTGTTCCTTCCCAATAAAACCTGTAGCCAGATCATGAAAGGGGAAAGGTAGAGTGAGGTTGTGGGCTGGGCCATCTCGGGCATTCTGAGGGAAAGGAGAACTTGAGGTTGGCCATTTGGGTAAGTGGTTGCATGCCACACATTTTCTTCCCCTTCTAAGGTCCAGGGTGTTATCTTGTTGTTAAGAATTTCTTTATTGCATGATGCATAGTGTATGGCATGTCACTCATCTCTGAGAGTCATTGATTGAACAACCATGTACTACCAGGTCAGGCACTGTGCTGAGTGTGAGAGAGACAAAGATGGAGCGACCAGTAATGGGGAAGACCAAAAAGCAAACAGCCGCCACTGTGTGTTACAGCTGTCTTAGTCCATTTGTGTTGCTATAAGGGAGTACATGAGGCTGGGTAATTTATAAAGTTTATTTGGCTTGCACTTCTGCAGGCTATACAAGAAACAGGTACCAACATCTGCTTCTGATGAGGACCTCCAAGCTGCTTCCATTCATGGTGGAAGGCAAAGGGGAGCCTGCACGTGCAGGGATTATATGACGAGAAAGGAAGCAAGCAAGAAATGGGATGATGCCAGGCTCTTTTTTTTGAGACAGAGTTTCACTCTGTCGCCCAGGCTTGAGTGCAGTGGTGCGATCTTGGCTCATTGCAACCTCTGCACCCCAGATTCAGGTGATTCTCCTGCCTCAGTCTTCCGAGTAGCTGGGATTATAGGTGCCCACCACCACGCCTGGTTAATTTTTTTTGTATTTTTAGTAGAGACAGGGTTTCACCATGTTGACTAGGCTGGTCTTGAACTCCTGACTTCAGGTGATCCACCCACCTCAAGCCTCCCAAAGTGCTGGGATTATAGGCATGAGCTACCTTGCCCAGTGCCAGGCTTTAACATCCAGATGTTGCAGGAACCAACAGAGTGAGAACTTACTCACCCCATCTCCCTCTGCTCCAGGGAGGGAATTCATCTATTCATGAGGGATACACCCTCATGAACCAGACACCTCCCATTAGGCCCCACGTCTAATGTTGAGAATCAAATTTCAACATGAACAGAAAGTTTTCATTCCTTTTTCTAGGCAAATAGCAGACCTTTTAAACACCAAAGCTGCCATGCCTTATGAGAAAACAGACAGATGAAAAGCTAAAGAGAGAAATACACAGAAACCCAGTGGCGGTCTAATTGGGGTATTGATCATCTCACCTCTCTGAGCACTGCGACAGCCTGGAGGTTAGATAAACAATGCTGTGAGTCCCAGGAGAGAGCCATGGCCTACAGCTGAGACTTCACCAGATCTAATTGACCTTGATCTGGAGCCAAGAATCCCAAGCCAGAGTCACCCAGCTCCAGTTCTTGTGGGAGCCTTTCTTTATGGCTTGTCTCTGTCATAGGAAGACCAAGCCAGAGGCCCTGGACTGAGGACGTTAGTGTGACACCTGACCTCACTAGAGCTTAAGGAAATAGATGGAATGGGAGAAGGAGAGAATGGAAATGACAGGGCAAGAGCGAGAGTTGAGGGAGGGCAGAGGAGGGGGAGGCAGGGAAGGCAAGAGGAACTGTGTCTGTTTCCTGTGGCTGCCATGACAAAGTCCCGCAGGTGGGCGGCACAAATAATCGAAATGTATTATCTCAGTTCTAGCAACTAGAAGTCCCCGATCAAGGTGTCGGCAGGGCTGGTTCTTTCTTAGGACGGTGAAGGAGAGTCTGTTTCACGGCTCTCCTAGCTACCGGTGGTTTCTCGGCAATCTGTGATATTCCTTGGCTTTCAGATGCCTCAGCCAGCCTCCGCCCTCTTCACATGATGTTCTCTGTGCATGCCTGTCTCTGCCCTACTGTCCCCTTTTTGTAAGAATGCCAGTCCTATTAGATTAGGGCCCGCCCTAATGACTCTTCCTTTTAACTTGTTCATCTACAAAGATTCTATTTCCTGTCATGGTGTCTTTCACAGGTTCCCCAGGGCAGGTAGCGCTTCAGCGTAATTTTAGAGGACACGATTCAACCCATGATATGAGCAAGGGTGAGAAAAAGAGGAGGAGAGAGCAAGGTCTGGGCCTCCTGTGCCAGGGGACGGTGGGGGGTGGGAGGAACTGGCAGCAAAGCTGGCAGGGACAGCAGCAAAGGCCCGGGGAGTGGAACAGTGTGCTCTGGAAAAACAGCAGTGAACAATCAGACAAAAGCCCTGCCCTTGGAGAGCCTATGTTTTATGGGAGTGGGTAGAGAAACAGACAGTAAAGACACCTTAGTATTTTAATTTGCCAAGTGTTGAGAAGAGCCTCGGAGATTCTCAAAGACAGCCCCACGTCAATGAGGGGCTTTTGATGTAGAATGGTGGGTCCAGGAAGGCTTCACTAAATAGGTGACATTGGAGTAAACACAGAAATGAAGAAATGAGCCATATGGTGTGGATGAAGTTCTGGGGAAAGAGTGCTCAGGCAGCGGGCTGGCAGGGTGACAGCCCTGGGCTGGGCTGTTCTTGGCAAGTGCAAAGCCAGTGTGGCTGGAGATGAGTGACGACGGTGACAGTGCACACTCGGTTTTCTGAAGGCCTCCTGGATTTGAAACCTTCTAATCCTTCATCCTCATTAACCTCAAAACGTCCCCAGAAATTCTGAACTACACCTCCCAGGGTGTCCGCCTCCTGAATTTGGAAATGACAGTGAATTTGGAAATGACCTGGCAGTACACTCTGATCTGAGATTTGGAAGACACAATTCGATCCAGAAATTGCTAGGCACTGCCCACTGGGCGTTATGCTGGGCTCCCAGGAGAACAACCACACATAACCCACTATTTCACCTCTGACTTTATGAAAACACGTGTGTAGACATGCTTGTCCACATGTGCGTGCACAGACACACCACACCACACACACTGAGAGAAACAACTGAGTCAAAAGATGAAACTTTTTTTTCCATGAAAAATTTAAGCTGACATTCTAAGATCAAAATAAAGACAAAAATGAGCAGGTTCGTTGCAGCATGTCCCCAGTGGCAGTTCCCCCTCCTCTCTTGGTTGCAGACAGCATGGCTGCTTTACAGCCATCAGAAGAAACGCAGCTCATGGCGGTGCTCAGTTCTCCTACAACCTGTTCGAGCCAGAAGCCCATAAACTCTGAGCATGCTGGACTGTCTTCTCCCTCCTACCTACTTCACTTCCTTAGTGATCTCAGGCCTCATCTGCTGGAGTCCAGCTTTGTATCTGCAGGCCAGGCCCGTCCCTGACCTTCAGCTCTCCTACATCCTGCTGCCTTCACTTCATCTCCTCTCGGCTATCTAAAGGGCATCTCAACTGTCAGGTGTTCCAAACCCAGCCGCTGGTATTCATCTCCTTCCACCTTTTCTCCTTCCTCATCTTGGTTCATGGCAACTCTAGTCTTCCAGCTGCTCAGGCCAAAATCTGAACTCATCCTTGACTCTTCTCTTTCTCACAGTAGTCATTAATTCATCAGCAAATCCTACAGGTTCTTCCTTACAATATATCAAGAAGCAGATGTCACCACTGATGCCACTTTTGTGCCAGCCAAGAACCCCTTGGTTGGTCTCCCTGCTCCTGCTCTTTGCCCCCCACTGACTAGTCTCAACCCAGAAGCCAGAATGATCCAGTTAAAACCCAAGTCAGGTTGTGTCTGTCCTCTAAGGACCCCTCTCACTCAGAGGAAAAGCCAAAGTCCTTCCAGTGCAACTGGGGGCACCCTACACGGCCCTCTGCCCTCTTGCCGCTCTCATTTCACTTCCCATCAGGTTCCACCATGTGCGCTTTGCTTCCGCCATGCTGGCCTTCTGCTGTTCCTCGGACATGCCGGCACACTCTTGCCTTAGAACTTTCACATTTATCATTCTCTCTGCCCCGAACGCTCAACCTCAGAGAGCTGTGCAGCCCTCTCCTTTACACAAATGCTAACTCTTCCATGAAAGCTTCCTCCACCACTCAATGTCCATTTCCAAGCCCAGCGCGTGCTCCCAGCCCCATCCATGCTCTGCCTTTTTGCCTTCATCCTCATCACCATCTGACCCAGGGGATAGTTTGGATTGTATCTCTCGCTAGAATGCAAGCTCCATGAGACACACATCTTTGTGTTATTCATTGCTGTACTTGCAGAACAGTTTTGGCACATAGCATGTGCTCATTAATTGTGTGTTGGTTAAATGAAGGAAGCCTTATGATGGAAGGAACATGTCACTCCTCTTCCAGCGTCCCCATCAGTGGCCAGGGCAGAGTAGGCATTCACCTGCTTTTGTGGGAGCAGGAGAGACTTGCAAGATCATCTCCCTTAGTGCCCTCATTTTCAGCAGGACAGGGACAGTGGTCCCCAGGAAGTGGAAGGAGAGTCCAGTCTAGTTTGGCTGATGCCCCATGGGAGGCTGAGAGTACAAACAGATGGCTGCAGCTCCTTGCATCTATGCCACACATACAGGCTTTCTGAATCAGGAGGGAATGTTCTTTCCTTTTGAACTCTTGGGATATTCCTGTTTTGATTTGGCTCTAGCAGTGTCATGACGCTGAACTGTGCAAAGCCTGGGAACAGTGAGGGCATTAGGACCAGGAGCGAGGCGCACGCTTGGCTCCGGGTTGTGTCTGGCAGAGGGTTCTCGGCTGAGTGGAGCGATGTGTGAAAGGAAACCAGGCACTGCCTGCCGACTTTACATCTGTTGATCTGACCTGACTGGAAGCGTCCAGAGAGGGACGGCTGTCAGCCCTGCTTGACTGAGAACCCACCAGCTCCTCCCAGACACTTCATAGCAACTTATTTGCTTAAAGGGGGAAAGAAACACCTGAGCAGAATCATTATTTTTTTCCCAAGGAGAAAACCGGGATAAAGGGAGGGAAGCGATTCAATTTGAAGTCCCTGTGAATGGGCTTTCAGAAGGCAGTTGGAGAAATCCACTCAGAGAGGACTTGGGGTGAATCTTGGGTCCTGTGGTTTTCTGACTGTAAGTGGAAGCAGGTCTTACACACGCTGTTGGCAAATGTCAGGAGCAGGTTAAGTGACTGGCAAAAAAACTTCCAGATGGAAGGAGCGACCCAGGTTCTGCTGCAAGCTTGAAGGAGCCTGGAGCGGGAGAAAGCGAACTTGAACATGACCTGTTGCATTTGGCAAGTTCCAGCAACATGCTCCTAAGGAAGCGATACAGGCACGGACCATGCAGACTCCAATTCCTCCTGTTGCTCCTGATGCTGGGATGCGTCCTGATGATGGTGGCGATGTTGCACCCTCCCCCGCACACCCTGCACGAGACGGTCACAGCCCAAGCCAGCAAGCACAGCCCTGAAGCCAGATACCGCCTGGACTTTGGGGAATCCCAGGACTGGGTACTGGAGGCTGAGGATGAGGGCGAGGAGTACAGCCCTCTGGAGGGCCTGCCACCCTTTATCTCACTGCGGGAGGATCAGCTGCTGGTGGCTGTGGCCTTACCCAGGGCCAGAAGGAACCAGAGCCAGGGCAGGAGAGGTGGCAGCTACCGGCTCATCAAGCAGCCGAGCAGGAGGCGGGATGAGGAAGACACAAAGAGGGACTGGGGGGCCGAGGAGGAGAATGGGGAGACATCTGAAGAAGAGGAGCTGACCCCGTTCAGCCTGGACGCACGTGGCCTCCACGAGGCACTCAGTGCCCGCATCCCCCTCCAGAGGGCTCTGCCCCAGGCGCAGCACCCGCTGTAAGTAAGGCCCTCGTTTTCCCTTGCCTGATCCCAGGACATGATCAGGTGGTAGCGAACTCGGGGATGTGCGCTTTCCATACCCTGCCTCTCCTGTCCTCAGGGCCAGTGCTTTCCAAGATGTGCTACCTGGGCCAGCAGCGCAGCATCCCCTGGGCACTGATGGGTTCTCAGAAACGCAGATTCTCAGACCCCATCCCAGGCCTGCTGAACGTGAAACCCTGGGTGGGTTCAGTGATCTGTATGAATAAGCCCTTCAGGTGAGAACTGTTGTCCTAGAGAGCAGAAAGTGAGAACTCGAGCTTGTTCCTTCTCTTCTCTGTCCTGGGTTCTCGTTCTTCTGTCTGTAGGTCGAATGGTTTATCTGTATAACACAGAAGGGAGGTTAGAGCAGACACTCTGACTCCACTACATTTTGATTTTAAAGTTATTGTTAGTGTTTGCTTTTAGTTTGGGTCAAAATGACAATTGCAGTTTACACTTAGGGTGCTTTTCCCATGTGCCTGGCTTTACTTTACAAGCTTTTCATGTATTAACTCATAGAGTCCTGGAAAATCCTCACAGGTCTGCAAGATGGGTGCTAGTAGTATCATCATGCTTATGTTATAGGTATGAAAACAAAGCCAAGTGGCTTTCCCAGTCACGCTGCTAGTAGGTAACTAAGTCAGGATTCGAATGCAGGCATGCGAGCTCCAGTCTGCCTGACCCCCACTCCGTGCCACCCTCCTTGGGCCACTAGACTAAGAAAAGGGGTCCAGTGCCTGACAGCCAGAATACGTGCTGACTGCAGCTTACCCTGCCAGGGCGGCCCCAGCCCCAGGAGGGAGGCTGAGAAGGGCAGGGGATGTGCAGAGCTGTGCCCAGGGAGAGGCTGCCCGTCCTCCACCTCCTGCCCCTTGCTGTCACCATGGCTGGCCACGGAGGAGGGCGCCTTGGTTCCCAGCATCCAGGGAGCAAGGCAGCTGGTGAGTTTTAGTCAGTTGATTTAGGTCCCTTTTCCTATAAGCCATGGCTCCTCCCAGAGCCTGGAGAGTTTCCTGGAAAGCAGACATATCCTCTAACCCTTCAGGTGACAGCATCTGTGCAGAGCGGCAGTTGGCAGCAGGGCCACATACTCCTCGGATCCCTGATCTAGTTCCCCCCAGCCTGGCTGCTCAGCCACTCACACTCAAGGACGTGCAGTTGCAGGGTCAGCAGCGGGAGCGAACACCTCCTTAAACTGTGTGCCTGGGGTGCCCCACTCACCTCACCCTACTTCCATTCATTCCAACCCCACTACACTGATTTCAAGTCTTGCCTTTAAAAGCTCTTTCCAGGAAATTCCCACCCCATTCTAGTTTTGTGCCCCCCTTGCGCCCTGGAGTTTTAACTCATAGTGCTTACTACAATGAAAGCCAAATGATTGATGTATTTATCAGTCGAAGCCTGCTTTCCCTGCCATGCTGTGAGCCCCTTACAAGGTCAGGACTGAATTTGTATTGTACATCCCAAAGCCCAACATGCAGTAAGGAAGTGATTGTTGAATGAACAAATATATAGTTTGCAAATTTTTTGACACTGCTATTCATTGGCCTGGAGCAAGAACGAGGATCCTCCTTCTGCCAATAAGAAATATTGCCTGAAACAAGAGGGTCTGTGGCTACCAAAGTGGTATGTGTGTGTGACTGTGTGTCTGCATAGTGCAAATGTGCGGTGCAAATGCATATTTGTGGGTGCATGGTATATGTGTGTTTGTGCCTGTGTGTTGCATATATTCTCTGTGTTGTGTGTGCATTGCGTTATGTGTACTAAATGGATGTGCATGTATGTTATGTGTAGTACATGCATGTATTCTGCATTATGTGATGCGTGTGTGCTTGATGTGTGCTTCTTTGCGTATGTGGTATGATACGCACAGTTGTGAATTGTGTAATGTGTTATGTGCATGTGTGTTAATGTGCATTATTATGTGCATGGTTCATATATGTATTGTGTATTGGGGTGATGCCACATGCACTGTTCACCTGCGTGTGTGTTGCAATTTGCTGTTTGTTTTAGATATGATTATGTGGTGCATGTGTGCAGAGGTACTGTGTTGTGACTGTTTCTTGTGTATGCTGTGCTTCTGTGTGTAGAGTGTGAGTATGTGGATTGTGCGTGGTTCATTGTGTTATAAGTGCGTTGTGTGAATGGTGTATGCATACGTGTACAGGTGTGTTGTGTTATGCATGTGGCATGAAGTGCACGGGTATGCTGTATGTGGCACAAGTGCAGGTAAATTTGTATGTGTGCTGTGCATGTATTTGTGGGTGCCGTGTGTGTAGTGTGCATGGGCATAATATATGTGTATATTATGTATCTTGTGTATGTGGTGTGATGTGCCCAGGTACTGTGCCTGTGTGTGGGGCAGTGTTTGTTTTACATGTTTTCATGGTACATGTGTGCATATGTATTCTTTGTGTGTTGCATGTGTTATAAATGTGTGACATGAGTGATACATGTGTCTGTGCAAGCATGTTGTGTGTGTTATGCATGTAGTGCGATGTTCGTGAGTGTGTGATGTGCACTGTGAGGTGTGTGGTGCAAGTCTGGGTACATTTTGTGCTGTGTGTGTTTGATGTGCACGTGTGTGTTTATGTGTGTGAGCAACACTTCAGCGGTTGCTTCTTCCAGCCAGAGTAACCAACTCATCTTGATTTGCCTGAGACCTCCCCGATTTTAGCACTGAAAGTCTCAGGCAGTTGGGGGTGAGGGAACCCTGCAACCCTGGGAAGTGAAACAATTGGATTCTCTCTAACTCCCAGCTTGCCAGGGTTGTCACGGGACTGCTGCCAGCTCTGTGCGGAGGTGCTCAGCGCCCTCTGCTGGCCCAGACTGGGGCATGCAACCTGCGCAGCCCAGGCCTTGGCCACAGACTCCCCTTTCCAGTCTGCGGTTCAAGCTCTGGCGCCATCCCTTCCCTGGATTCCTCGCCTGCATACACAAGAGAGTCCCTGCAAAGCAAAGCAAGGATCTCCATCCTCCCCTCAGGGTGACAGGACTCTTCTGCTCCTACTCCTTTAAATCTGGACCACAATACAGCACATAAGAGAAACAGCCATATGTTAAGCGCCTGCTGTATGCGGGCCCTGCACAGCTGCTTTCCCACCAGAGCCAGGAGAATGCTAGGATATCAGGCGCCTGTGCCTCTGGCTGTAGCACACCTCGTGCTATCACCGGCCACATAGCCTCTTGCAATTCCTTTCTTGACTCCTAACCCAGACAAGTCCCTCTGGCCCAGTTCCTTCACCAAAACTCCCAAACTAGCCCTGCCTGTTGTCCTTTCCCCTTGCGCAGGCCACAGGCCTTTTCTGAGTACCTCTAGGGTCATTTCTGGAAGTCAGTTTGAATAGGTGGCATTTGAGGAAAATTACCATGATGTAAGAGCAAAAAAGAAAAATATTAGTGGAAAAGAGGTCAAAAGACAGTCTCTGAAAAGAGAAGCACAATTAGAGTGAACATTTGTTGAGCACTTACTATGTGCTAGAGACTCTGCTAAGTGGTTTTTGTTTTTAACTCTTCATAGAGAACCTATAACGTAGGTTTCATTTCATGGATGAGGAAACTGAGGCACAGAAAGGTGGAGGGACTGGTGCCAGGTTATCTGACCAGGTGAGTCTGACACCGAAGTCACACTCTTCACCACCATGCTACAGTTTGCAAGTTTGCCACTCCATAGACCAGAGATTGGGCAAGTCACATGGCCTGGAAGTGTTTCAAGTTTTTCCACCTTAAAATGGGGAGAACTCACATGGTTCTGTCGGGAGACACTTGGGGAAATGCTTATCACAGCATCCTTGGTGGTGCTGAGGAGCTGGAAGCCACCTGGGTGTCTTGTCACAGGGCAGGAGGAGCTGGGTGTGCCCTATGAGATACTCAGCCTGAGTTAGAAGCAACAGACTGTAGGTACATTTAACAATGAAGGGAGACCTTAGAAATCCCCTGCTGAGTGAAAAAGTAAGGCACGGAAAGAGCCTACAGCACTGTATCATTAGGGGAGATGTAAATCCATGCACACTAACCAATCCATTCTTTACAGGACAGATCAAATTCAATGGAATGGTTGTGTTGTGGGAAAAGGAGGGTCCTCAGGGCAGAAGTGGGGATAAAAGTGAATGAATATACAGGCAAAATAGAGAAGAGTGCGTGATGGAACCACAAACAGGAATAGGATTAACTCAGCCCTTCAAAGCTGCTGTCAAAGAAGGGGCGGGAGGAACCAGCCCTGCCCATTTAGACTCCTACAGTATGGGTTTCCAAGTTCTTCCAGGCCCCAGCTCTCCTTTGATCATCCTGGCATCCAGTGCAGGAGCAGTGGATTCCTAGGATCAAAGAGGCTGCTGTGTGCGCCAGTGCGTTGTAATCTACATCCAGCGCCGTGCCTCTGCAACGTGAATGCACATCGGAACACTTAAAGGGCTTGTTAAAATACAGATTCCTGGCCTCCATTCCTGTAGTTTCTGATTCAGTGGGTGTGAGGTGGGGCTCAACATTTGCATTTCTGCAAGCTCCTGGTACTGCTGCTGCTGCTGCTGCCGAGCCAGAGACACTTTGAAAACCTCTGCTCTAAGGCACGCTCTTTATGCCAAACAGAGTGGCCAGAGCAGTGCTCCTCAAACTTTAAAGGGCATGCAAGTCCTCTAGGCATCCTATTGAAATGCAGCGTCAAATTCAGCAGGTCAGGAGTGCAGCCTCGGCTGCTCTGTTGCTATTAAAAGCACTCCAAGTTGGCACCAGCACTGCTGGCCTACAGAGCGCATTTTTCTTTTCGTGTTTTCTTTTGAGATGGAGTTTTGCTCTTGTTGCCCATGCTGGAGTACAATTGCACGATCTCAGCTCACTGCAACCTCCACCTCCCGGGTTCAAGAGATTCTCCTGCCTCAGCCTCCCGAGGAGCTGGGATTACAGGCAACTGCCACCACGCCTGGCTAATTTTGTATTTTTAGTAGAGATGGGGTTTCTCCATGTTGGTCAGGCTGGTCTCGAACTCCTGACCTCAGGTGATCTGCCTGTCTCAGCCTCCCAGAGTGCTGGGATTACAGGCATGAGCCGAGCCACCATGCCTGGCCCAGAGCACATTTTTCAACAGCGAGGAGCCACACCACGACAGCCCAAAAGCAAGTGCGCATCCACCCCCAACGCTGCTTGTTAAAAACGTAGGTGTTCAGACCGCTTACTCGCAATGCTCCAGAGTTCCGAGTTGGAGCCCAGGAATCTGAATTTTTAAAAGCTGATGCCAGGTAGTTAGGGGAAGTACTGGTAGCGAAAGTGAGTGGAGCGCTGGTAGAATTTGGGAAGTTTCCACATAGGAAGTAATACTAGTCAGAAAATAGGGAAGAGAGCAGAGAGGAACAGACTTCCTCTTGGCCCTGGGTTTATACTTAAACATAAATGTTAGCTCAGTGGTAGCTGGCTATGTGCTACGTGCTTTTAACTTGCCTTTATGGTTCAGCCTGTGTTTCTCTGGTGTGAATTCTGGTACCATGTGTTACTGTGTGACCTTGTACAAGTCACTCAACCTCTCTGAGCCTCAGTTCTTCAACTGTAAAATGGGATAATAACACCCTGGCATAAGGTTATAGAGAAGATGAGATATAACGTGTGATGATTTTCCACCCTGTGTAAAGTCCAAACAGAAGTTGCCCTTTTCATATTCTTGAGTAAATGGCCTCAGAGTGAGTTGGAGAGCTGGAGACAAATGGAGCTGTGGATATCACATTGCTGTCCTTTCTCTGACTGAAAAGTTGTTTTCTGGCCCTGGAGGCTGCTAAATCATCACAAATGTGGAGGTACATTGGAATTATCTGGAAAGTCTTAAAAACTATTCCTCCTCATGCTCCACTTCCAAGGATTTCTATTTAGTTGGTCTGGGTGAGGCCTGGGCGTCAAGAGCTTAAAACTCCCTGGGTGGTTCTATCGTGCAGCCAGGCTGAGCACCAGGGCTGCAAGGCCCCAGGTGGCCATGGCTCTTCACAGCCAGTGGGGAGAGCTGGGAGGGGTATCTTCTCCTTTGTTCCCTCCTTCCTGCCCCAGTGGCCATGATGGACATGGGTCAGAGGCCAGGGCAGGGGCGGGAGAGTGGCCTTGGCTGCAGCTTTGTTGTCAAGAAGATGATGGTGTTGCAATCCATGCAGGGTCCACTCAGTTCCCTGCAAAGCCTCTGTCCCGCCAGGCAGTGATTCACCCTGAGATGACTCCCCACACCCCTTGTTGGCTCTGATAGCCTGGCCTGCAAAAGAGGGAGGAGACAGCTGACAGGGCATCAGTAAACCCGAGAGGGTAGACATGGCTTTCGGGATGAGGGACGAGAACAGGAACAGACAGGGCTTGAGACCCAGGGCTGGAACTCAGCTCCATTGCTCCCACAGAAGAGGGAAGACAACCCAGTATGGGCAGTGTGAGTGGTGCTTACGGGGCCTGGCTGGCCAAGTCATGAAGGGACAGACACCAAGCTTTCAGCTTCGGTCCATAGTTCCTTTGGGGACTTGGCCTTCCTGACATCCTTCAGCAGGGCCCTAGCACCTGGCCAAGTATTCCTTGCATCTGTCAGCTCATCTCCTACTGTCTTGTCACTGACAACCACTGTCCTCTACTCTAGCTGTGGTCCAGGAACCAACCGCATCAGCGTTACCTGGGAGCTCACCAGAAATGCAGAATCTCGGCCCCATCCTAGACTTACTTGTTGTGAGTCTGCATTTAATGGGGTCCCGGGTGGTTCAAGGGCATATGGACACCAGAGAGGCACCGAGCCACCTCTTGGCTTCTGCTGCCCCATCTTTGGCTTACTGTCTGTTCTGTGACCTGCTATCAACTGCTCACTTTTTGCATGTCTAAAGATCAGACTTCTTGAGATGGAGGATCTGGCAGGTTTCTCTGGTCACTAGCCCGGGGAGGCTGTCCATGTCAGGTGGAACAAGGGCTCCAGGATGCTTCACAGACCTCTGGTCCATGTTCAGAACGTGACTCCCAGTCTGTACCTGTCTCTGGTTCAGAGGTAGGGGTCAGGATGAGAGCAAGCCAAGGATCCTCTGAACTCCTCACAAGTGAGCTGTGGGACTTTGGAGAAGCCGCACGAAGAGAAGGGGATGGCATGTACCTTGTGACCTGTGTCCACTGATGCAGAACGATGGGCTGGCAGCGTCAGCCTCCGTTGTAGACTCCAGCTCTTTCCTCCCATCTCTCTTACCCGTGAGCTCCTTCATCCATTCCTCTAAGGGCTCAGCTCCAGGCTGTGTTCCAACCCGAGCAGCCTCAGGTCTGGCCTAGAAATTGGTATGGTGTTTCCAAGATAAGTGCCATAAATGACAAGCAAGCTGGAATTTTCTTATAATGTAGGAGCTTGGCTCTGTGGGATTACTCCCCTATTGATCTTGACAACCAGCTTATATACTCCCTGAGAACAAGATCAGCGTCTTCCTTCCATCAGTGAACAAATATTTATTAACAACAATCAAAACTAAGAAGGTAAGCAAGACCCAGCCCCAACCCCAAGAAGCTTGGGGTACACTGGGGAATGCAGACAAGCAACCGGGCTGGTACATCAGTGAGATCAGGGCTGAGATAGGAAAGCCTGCCTGAGTGGGGAGCCTCTGCTGATCTGGTAGAAACTGGGAGTCAGTATCCCCAAAACAGCTTTAGGAAACCTGGCAGAAACCTTTCTACTCCTGCCAGGCACGGGGAGGGAGAGAAGAGCATCAGTACCACAGCCAGGCCATCTGGTGCAATGCTGTGACTCATTCTCTTCAGAGCCATCATCCAAATGCATTTTTCTAAGTTCACACAGGATCCTGAAGCTATATGAAAAGAGGTTGTGCATCTGTGTGTAAACACAAGACACCAGACTCCTCTGATCTTGGAATGTGAAGATACAAAGCTAGCCTGCAGAACAGCGCTCTTAGGCTAAGATTTTCCCTTTCAATCCAGGCCATACCCCTGGGCTGGAGAAAGGGATCAACATCCCTGCATTGGCAAATTAGGGATTAAACCTGGGTTGATTTGATTCCAAAGCTCTTGGTCGTTCCTGTCCCGCTGCTGCCATTCAGAGGCTGAACAAAGCAGGTCAGGGGTGGGCTTTTGGACACATGAGCGGCACATACAAACCGAGATAGTAAATATTCGCCGGATATTTGGTTGAAGCACAAAGAAATTAGCCTCAATATTTAACAGTGAAAACATACATTTCTTCCTGGATCCTCTAAGTCCCTAGTCACTTGGGGCATTGCTTGACAGTGTTCAAAAGCCTTTGCCATGCCCCGCCTCATTGGTTGGCTCAGCAATGCTGTGAATGTCTTTCCTTCAGTCCCTGGTACATGCTGGCCCCTTCCCGCCTCTTGGCCTTAGCAGAGGCCATGACACCTGCCAGGCATGCCATTCCCCACCTACACTCTCTCTCTGGGCTGTGTCCTACCCACCCTTCAGTCTTGGCTTTGATTTCACGTCCCTACCTCCAGAACCTCTCACTACAGCTGTCGAATAATGATTTGATTATGTTTAATAGGATATAACTCCATGCTGTTAGGGACTATCTTAGTTTAGGTTTCCCCCAAAGAAGATCCTGAAAGGCTTTATTTTTGCAGGTTATCCCAAGAAGCACGGGTAGGGGCCGAGGAAAGTGGAGCCGAGACTAGAAGGCAGCCCCTGAGAGAGGCATGTGTTCAAGGCAGCTACCTCTGTGGGCAGCTGGAGCTCAGCCCTGCTGGGAAACTTGGAGACAGTGTAGAACATGCATGCATCTCAGAGCTTCCCACCTTCTGCCCTTAGGGGTGAGGGTGGGGTGTTTAATAAACCAACTCTTTTTAATCCCTGGATGAGCACAGCTCACTAGGGTGGGGTAGGGGTTAATTTTCCAGCTCTTCAGGGATACTCTGATTGGGAGATCACACCTGTCAGCCAGAGAAACTCTTAGGGCCTTTAGAAGTTGGGCCATCCTGTATTATAATGAGATGGCCCAAGGGGATATGGGCAGGGGCACCACAGATTGTGCTTCAGGCATCACGTCTATTTCATTCATCTTTCAGTCCTAACACATAATAGGCTGTCAATAAATATCTGTTAAATAACTTGATAGATGGAAGGTGACGATGAAAGAGAAAATCAGAATGAAGATTGGCAGGCCTATCTAGAGCCCTTTTAATGAATAAATATCCTATTTCCTTACTCTGAGCTTCCTGGCAGCCACACTGAAAAATAAAAAAAGACAATATTCTTATTTTTATTCTTCATGAGGAGGACGCGCACCAGTTGCTCAGATGAAGGAAAGTATTTTGTGGCACTTATATCTGCAAAGAGTTTTCTTCCAAAGCTTCAAAGTGGGGATAACCAGTGACAGGAGGACAACATCCTCAATAGGTTCCCTCAGCTTCCTAAAAATGATTCTTACATTGTCCCCTGATAAAAGCTGAGAGCGTGACGACAAGCATGACTTTCTGTAAGCACATTTCTCAGGCAGCCAAGATGGGGACTGGGGGGAGTGGTCAGGTAAGTTGCCTTTCTAAGACCTTAAGGAATCAGCGTAGACAGTGCAGAAAGTGTGGAGGAACTGATGGATTGCATGTTTTTCAAATAACCTTCCCTCATGTCCCTTTATGACTCTGAATCCAGAACATTCTGCTAGCACTGTAGTCCAAGATGGCAATAGATAGACAGATAGATAGATGGATAGATAGATAGATAGATAGGCACATAGATAGGTAGTTGGCAATATACTCTCAGCTATTTGCTGTATAACTTTAAACAAGTCATTTAAACTCTCTGGGGTCTAGTTTCATCTTCAAAATGGGACAGTGTGTCCACAATCTTTTGCTGTATAACGCACTTTGTCAAAACTTAGTAGATTTTTAAAAACAGGTAATTTAAAAACTTTCGTGCTTCAAAGGATGTCATCAAGAAAGTGAAAAAGACAATCTAAGAGTAGAAGAAGATGTTTGTAAGTCCTGTGTTAGATAAGAGATTTGTATCCAAAATACAGAAAGAACCCTTACAACCCAACAATTAAACAACAAAGCACTCCACGTGAAAATGGGCAAAGGATTTGAATAGACAGTTCTTCAAAGAAGACATAAAAATGGTCGATGGCACATGAAAAGATGCTTAAATCATCAGTCATTAGGGAAATACAAAAATGAGACATTTTATCCCCACTAGGATGACTGAAATAAAAAAGACACTGCTGACAAGGATGTGGAGAAATTGCAATCCTCAAACACTGCTGATGGGACTGTAAGATGGTGCTTTGGAAAACAGTTTGGCATTTCACCAAAATGTTAAACATGGAGCTAACGTATGACCAGTGATACCAGTCCTAGGTATATACTTAAGACAATTAAAAACACATTCCCACAAAAACTTATACATGAATATTCATAGTGGTATTAGTCAAAATAGAAGCAACCCAAATGTCCATCAACTGATGAATGGACCAAGAAAATGTGGTATATTCAAACAGTGAAATATTGGGCAGAGAAATGAAGTATTGATACAGGTTACACATGATGAACCTTGAAAACATTATGCTAAGTGAAAGAAATCAGTCACAAAAGGCCACGTGTTATGTCATTTCATTCATTTGAAGTGTCCAAACTAGGCAAGTCTATAAAGACAGTAGGTTAGTGGTTGCTAGGGGCTGTGGTGGTTGTGTTAGTGGTGGGGAGTGACTACCAATGGGTAGTAGGTTCTGGGGGCTGTGGTATTGAAAATGTTCTCAAATTAGATAGTGGTGATGGCTGCACACCTTTATACTTGAATCTGTGGAACTGTACACTTTATAAGGGTGGATATTATGATATATGAATTGTATCTCAAAAATATTATTAAAACATTAGTGATTTCAAACAACCATTTCGGTGTTCATAGTTCTATAATTTGGACTGGATTCAGCTGGGCAGTTCTTCGGCTGATCTCTGGGGTCACCCCTGTGGCTGCTGTCAGAGGGCAGCTGACTGCACTGAATAAGATGGCTTTGCTCTCAGACCTGGCAGCTGATGCTGGTCCTCTAGAGACCGGGTTGTAGGACATGGGGGAGGCTCAGCTCCCCGACTGGATGTGCTCTTCCAGGCCCTTGGTCCCTCACTCACCCAAGAATAGGGGAGAGGACCCTGCCAGGCACCGCTCATTTAAGTAAATATCAGACCCCAAAGAGTTTTGCAGAAAGTGATTTATTTAGGCAGAGAGAAAAAGGAGAAATAAATAGATATATAGAGAGAGCGAGCTCTCATGCTGTTGTGAGAGGGGATCCAGATATGGAATCCCCACAGATGTGGGAAAAGGGGACTTTTAATCTGGGCGTTATTCCTGCCCTATTCAAGTTTTCTGTCCAATGAAAGTAGTTCCTTTAAACTTCTGCTGGAGTGATTGATCTTTGATTTCTGACATCTGATTTGTTGTTTGGCCCACAGACCTCCCATCGCTTCTCACGGGCTTTCTAGACAAAGGAAGCTCACCTGGGCAGTCTGTCTTCCTGCGAGCACAAAAGTTAAACAAAGACCTCTAAGCTCCCAGATGGAGACGTGAAGGAAGGCAGGTCGGGCATGTCGCTGGGAAACTCTTGCCTTTGAAACCACGCCCCCTTGTGGAGCCCAGGAGAGAAGACATCCCCTCACTCAGCTGGGCACCTTAGCTTTTCTCCAAGCAGCCTCTCATCCTCTCTTAGGCTACGTTGGTTTCATTACGTGGCATCTCATGACAGCAAGTGGAAGGCCTTGAGGCTTAATCTTGGGAGTTCTTGAATGTCACTTCTAGTACATTCTATTGGTCTAAGGAAGCCACAAGGCCAGCAAGACCCAGGGACTGAAGAAATAGATTCCATTTCTTGATGCAGAGTGGCAGACTCATGTTATAAAGAAACACAGTGAACAGATATATGGTGACCATCTTTGCACACATGAAAATTCCTACTTCAAGGGGCATTTGGGAGGATCAAATGTAATAATTCATGTAAAGTCTTTAGCACAGCACCTGGTACATAGGAATCCTCATGAAGTGGAGGCTATAATGAATATTAATAAGACACCTGCATCACAGGTGCTGCCCTATGCCTCCATTGTCCCTCAGTGAAAACAAATCATAGACTCAATGGTGGAAGGAACTTTAGATATTACAGTGAACTTCTCAGTGTCAGATGTGGGAACTAGTTTCCAGAGAAGTGACAGACTTATCCAAGGCCCCTGATCTCCCTTCCCTCAAGGGGGATTCAGAGGTCTGAGCATGACGGAAGTTCCTCATCCAGGGCACATGGCACATCTCCTAGCACATCTAGCCTCACACTCTTCCCCCCAGGCCATTATCCTGGCTCAGGCTGAACACTCAGAGGGGAAAAGAATCACAGAAGGCCAAGTGTTGCCTGCGGGTGAAGGAAGAGGACTCTTGCCCAGTGGTAGAGGAAGAAGTTACAGAAACTCAGTTGGCATAAAACGGCAGCCACAGGTCGTGTCCCACCACAGGCATGTTTGTTTGGCCACAGAGTTTTATTTAAAAATGTTGGATTAGTGGCCAACATTTAAAAATTAAGAGATTTCACAGAAACAATTCAGGTTTCTGGCTTTTTCTGAACATCAGGAAGATCTGGCAAAACTGGACTAAATTTCCTCCCAGTAACATCAGCCGTTCTTTCAGGTGGGCCACATGGTCTCTGGCCCACTGCAGCACCCGCAGGCCCAGAGTCCCATCTCCCTGGCTGGCATTTGATTTATGTTCCCTCCAAACCTGAACAAAGGGGTTGGAACGCTAGGAGAGGATGTTGTAGATGCAGGTTAGGACCTTTCAAAGGTCTTTTTTGGTTGGACCTTAGCTTCTTAGGTTTCCAGTGGCTTCTCTGAATCACTGCTCAAACCCTCTCCCTAGTTCTGGTCTACCCACCCCTCATTCCTTACTGCCCGAAGCTCTGTAAGGTTGGGTGGGAGTTGGGGAGGAAGAGTGGGTAGATTGCAAAGCAGATGACAGGTTCTTAGCACTATTTCCCTCTCTGCTCTCATTTCCACTTCCTTCCTTGTGTCCTTTCTCTCCAAGGTCCTCATGGTGACATGAGGAGCCCAGGGTTCCCAAACATGGGTGAGTAGGGCCATACCATCTGGACCATTTCTTATCATCTCCTCAGCGTCTCCAAAAACTCACACACTCACATCAGCTAAGGAGTTGGATGCTTGCTAATACAAGCTTTATCCTCCTGAAGGGAATTCATCCTGCATTTTAACAACAAAAAGAATGGAAGCCACCAAAGCCACTGGATGAGCAAGGAGATTGGAGAGCTTTGCTCCCACTGGCAGCCTGAATCACAGAAACATTCTGCTGTTAGGCCAGGGTTCTGGGGATATTAGATCCAGCAGGGGCTCTGGCTACTCCAGTCACCCACCTGGCCTCCTTTGCCCGTGATCCACGAGGTGAACAGCACCGCCATGTTGCATAACTCCAAGAGACACCAGTGCATGGTGATCTCTGAGCATGGCACCCACTGCCGTTGGGCAAGGCACCAGCCCCAGTGGTTGAGATGAGGATTAAATGAGATAATGCATGGGAAAATCCTGCAAATATCAGTGATTGTTATTCCCAGAATAGCAGCCCAGTTCCTCTGATGTGCTGAAGGACATCCTCAGAGACACGTTTAGATGATACCAGAAGCCAGCCAGCACATTCTTACTTGAGAAGTAGTAACAGCTTCCAGTTATGGAAAGCCTGCTGTGGACAAAGCACGCATCTTACATAGCCCTCTAAAGTAACCCTACTTGTTATGCTCACTTTCAAGATGAAGAAATTGAAGCTAGAGAGATATCCAGGCACATAAAAGGTTTGCAAGAATCAATAATAGCATTTTTTGGGCTCTTACTATGAACAAGGCGATTAGCTTAAGTACTTCAAATGTATTAACTCGTTTGATCCTTCCAACAACCCCATTTCACCCATGAGCAACATGAGTTTAAGTAAATTGTATATTCAAGATGGATTAATGGAGTCAAAAGGATTGTGAGAAATGAGAACGACTGAAGTATAACTGAGGCTGTTGATCTGGAGACTGTTGAAAGCAAGGATAGTTCTCAGAGAGCTGATGGTACTTGCCCAGGTCACATTAGGACAGACCAGCATTTGAACCCAATGCTAAAACTTGGCCTTCTATCCACTTGACATAACATCAGCTGAACGAACACATTTTTGAACAAGTTTATGAAGGTGAGTGGATGCAGTTTGGCTGCTCTCAGGGACTATTTGCTTGTCACACCCTCCTACTTGGTTCTGTGCTGCCACCTGGAACTACAGGTGCAGAGAGGACTGGTCCTGTTTGCCCATCCCTGCGTGACTGTGCTGCCCACAGGCTGATGAAGCCCATCCTGGGATGACGAGCGTAGACCGCCGTAAGCCTGTACTTGTAGTTGGTATCCCTCCCTTCCACCGGTGTCTGGGAGCCACACAGTCTGCAGCAGCCTCAGGCTCCCCCTCCGGCTCACTAGAAACAAAACAATCAATCCCCAGCTTTTCTTAAAAGCATCTAACTGGCCCTGAGACACAAGACTGTCAAATTTTGGGTTATAACATTTAGTTCTGCACTCCAAGCCATGTTGTGGGTCCTGGGCCTTCTCACAAACCTCAGGCTGGGTCCACTCAGAGCCCACGCTGGTCCTCCCCTGAAACACCAGATTATTTCCACGGTTATTTTTAGCTCTGGTCTCCAGGCAGGTCTGCAGTTGCCTGGAGAGGTGCCCCATGGCTGTCGGTTTATGGCTTGAAGGCTGCGTGATCTTCTTCCCCTGAGAGAGGGGAAGGATTCTTTCTGAGCTGATGCCAGGAGACTCACCTCCACATCTTGGGCGGGGGGCATCCCCCATAGCCTTGTAATAGCTTTCAAGAACTATTTGGCCTTTAAAACCTCTTAGCAGCCTGTCAAGTTTATCGTACTCACATTCCTTGCCCTTCCGTCAGTTCACCATCTCCTCTCTCACTATGAGGAGAGAAGTTACATCTCTTCATAAAACCCAGACATTCCTGGAGCAAGGGGAGTCTATAAAACTCTCTTTGAAATGCTTGCTCTCCTGATTTTTCTGCCTCCTTCCTCCTCCTCCTGCAGGAAGGAGCCCCCAAGGAAGCACGAACACAGACTTTCAAGGCTGGAAGAGCCTGAGAGGTACCTCTTGTAGTCATGGGACATCTATTAACAATGGCAGCAAACACATGGTGCCCACTCTGTCCCAGCCACTGTTCTTGGGGCTTTTTAAAGATCATTTCCTCTCCACAGCAGCCCTACAAAGTGGGTCCTGCTGCTACCATTCTGAGGAAACCAAGGTACCCAGAAGCTAAGCAACTTTCCCAGTGTCATCTACGCAACTAGGCAGTGGTGGAGCCTCAGTGTCCACAACCTGGGTCACCAGGCGAGACTGCCACCCTGCAGAGAATGTTCAGTGAGGTCGAAGAGAGGAACCTGAGTGCCCTGCTCACCATTTATCCAGCAGCAATGGAAGCTCTCACATCTCCTTACTTTGAATAATATACAAGGAGTGTGATCTTAAAGAGCTAGAGGTTCGATAGAAATTTCTTTCATTGAAGGAGGCCCAGCTCATGCCAGGTACTGTGCTAAGCCCTTCATCAAACTTATTTCTCCTCAAAGCTCTGAAGTGGTCACTGTTGGCATTGTCATTGTGCAGATGGAAACCCAAACTTGAAAGGAGTTCAGCAGATGTCTCATGCTCTACTATAGAATAGTTGTTTAAAGATAGCTATAATTTACAAAGATGATCATAAATATAGCATTCATACTAATTACGTTGTGTCTTTTTTGAAGACGGCTATAAAATAGTCACTGTCTATTGCCTGCCTATTATTATTCTTTGATGCTCTCAATGGGCCTAAAGGGTAAATATGGTTAATCTTACCTTCTAAATGAGGAAACTGATGCCTGTAAATATTGAGTGTATTACCCAAGAAAACTTAGGAAGCAACAGAGTGAACATTCAAATTTAAATTGTCTGATTCTGAAGTCTAAGTTCTTTTGACCATCTTACTAGAAGGATACACAAACACGTGCACATGTGCGTGCATACCACACACTTGTGTTGTTTCCAATTCTCATAGTCTATGAATTGAGGCAGAGAAAGAAGCCAGGTATGGCTGGTAGGCATAGCCATGCTGTGTTCTTGGAGCAGACAGGGTGACTTCGGTAAACTTTTAAACCACTCCCACGGGAATTCCAAACCCAGGCCTCTCCGGCCCCAAACTCCTTTCCTAGCTCAGTTGGCAAGCAGCTAGTCTCCCGGCAATGAACCCAAGTCATAGTTTGGGGTTTTGTCTTTTTCATGCCCACTGAATTCAGTGAGGCAAAATTTCTTTTCACAGCCACAGTCCCCGTCTGGGATCCCTGGGTTTACCCAGATGCATGACCACAAAGGAAGTGGAGAAGATACGAGGACATTTTGCACCTGTTTGTGAGCAGTTTAGAGCAAGTCTGAGGGCAGAGCAGAAATTCTCAGTCCCACCACGGGAGCAGGGGAGAGGACGAAGCGGGTGAAAGACCTCAGCAAAGACTGTGTGTGTGCCAGGGATGCAGTCACTTCCCCAGAACCTTATAGAGAAGCTGCTTCCATTTTGGACACGTTATTTGAACAGTCCTGAACTCAGACCATAAAAGTTCATATAAAATTCATTATTTTATTTGTTTTAAGGATGGTTCTTGGAATGCTGCCATGCATTTAGGGACTTCTTTTTAAAGTCCATAGGAATTTCTCTTTCAAATAAGTGATAGAGGAGTGCTACATTTTCTCTTTAAAATGAATGTGATATTTGAGTTAACATTATTGAACTGTTGGATTCCTGGTTTTGCTCATTGTGGATGGTGATGTAAGATATTTTCATCATGGGGAGCTGGATGAAAGGAACACAGGAACTCTCTGTACTATTTTGACAATTTCTTGTTAGTCTTAAACTGTTCGAAAATAAAAAGTGGTAAAGTGGTAATTGAAAGGAAAAAAAATTACTAGAGTGTTGCTTTCCCTCCAAAAACCTTGTACGTAACTTCTCTAATAGTGATAATTCTGTTGCGGAATAAACATTTTACTTTGGCTGCCAGAAATCTCAGTCAAATTTAAATTCATTCTAGAAATACCTAGGCGCTTATAATCTATATACTTATGTTCTTTCTCCAAATGCTGGCTTTCTGCATTTACTTATATTCCTCAGCTCCTGACTTTTCCTCCTTATTTTTATTTTACCCTCATTTTAAGTATTTGTATTGTGTGTATTTCTTGTGAGTGGCTTCAAATTTCTTATCAAAATAAATAGCTTATAAATTTATAAACCAAGATAATTAGCTTGTTTATGAGATGTTTATGTGTTTTAAAAAAATATTTAGGAATTCTGTTTTACCATTACCTAGACTCGATTCTCCCCTCTCTACACAGGATTTTGCCTTGAGAGTCACACACAGGTTTCCTGTCCATGAGCATTTTCTGTCTTTCTTAGGATGGGTACCAAGCTAGTGAGCAGTGGGCATTGACGCCTCTTAGGAGGAGGCTTTGCTCAGACAGGGCCAGCCTCAGCCTGGTTGCCACTCTGCCTGCAACTCTACTTCACAGATACCTTTAGGTGCCTGAATTTTGGGGTCCTTGAGATTCCCTCTATTCAAATGTCCCTCTAAGGAGGAACATGGCTTGAGCAGCAGCTGGAACACAGAAAGAAGCACTTCAGAAACACATGTTAAGAAAGTGGCTTTTGTAAGCAAGTGTGAGCTACACACTGCTCCATGTACCACGTTGTTATAATTCATTCCACTCTGGACCCACGCACTCTCAACAGACCCAGAGCAAAGTAAACACCAAGCATGCTATTCACAGACAGCCCTTCAGCAGAGGAAACTGCAGACACCCCCGTTATCCAGCCATAAGCCAGCAAAGTACAAAGGGCATGAGAGTTTTGAAGGTAGAATATCCAGTGCTGCCACTTGCCGGGAATGTCAGATTTGATGTCTTGGCTTCCCTCAGAGCCTCAGTTTCCTCATCTGTAAAATGGGAGTAAGATAGCCCAACACACAGATTAATGATCAGATGAATGTGCAGTGATATATTAAAGGCCTCACACAGTGTCTGGCATGTTGTTGGCACTCACAAACATCCCATCCTTGTTCTTTCTTCCATAAAAATAATAAGAGCTTAAATGTCTTCTTTTAGAAGTATCTGTTCATGTCCTTCACCCACTTTTTAACGGTGTTTTTTCTTGTAACTTTGCTTAAGTTCCTTGTAGATTCTGGATATTGGACGTTTGTCAGATGGATAGATTGCAAAAGTGTTCTCCCATTCTGTAGGTTCTCTGTTCACTCTGTTGACTTTCTCTTGCTGTGCAGAAGTGTGTGCATATGTTTGTTGCAGCGCTGTTCACAGGAACCAAGTCATGCAATCAGCCTGAATGCCCACAAGTGATAAACTAGATAAAGAAAATGAGGCACATATGCACCATGGAATCCTATGCAGCCATAAAAAGGGATGAGATCATGTCCTTTCCAGGGACATGGATGGAGCTGGAAACCATTATTCTCAGCAAACACAGGAACAGAAAACCGAACACTGCATGTTCTCACTTATAAGTGGGAGCTGAACAATGAAACCACATGGACACAGAGAGGGGAACATCACACACTGGGGCCTGTTGGAGGGACCTGGGGAGGGAGAGCATTCAAGATAAACAACTATTGCATGTGAGGCTGAATACCTAGGTGATGAGTTGATAGGTGCAGCAAACCACTATGGCACACATTTACCTATGTAACAAACCTGCACATCCTGCACATGTATCTTGGAACTTAAAATAAAATAAAAATTAAAATTAAGTAAAATTTTAAGACATAGTAAAAGCTAACATTTAAAAATTGTGTGCCAGGTGCTATGCTAGGTTGCAGGAACAGAAAAATAAAGAAAATGGTGTCCCTGCCCTTGAATGGATGACAGTTAAAGATTACTGGACATGTAACAACGTGTGTCATCCTATTTAAGCCTTGCCACAGCTCTGTGAGGTTGATGAAATTGTCATTCATTCCCATTTTACAGATGAGGACAATCATCTGCTGAGAATGATGGCAACACTTCTCAATTGTAATGAGAGAGACTTTGGATTAAATGATAAAGGAGCTGTTGAGATCTGAGAATTGTGAGATAGCAGACAGCACCACTACGGGGTGTAGCAGGTTCTCTTTATATGCGAATTTTAAGAGATCCCAAAGGAGAGCCATATCATGGGAGCAGCACCAGCCAGGGCATGGGAGTGAGTTAGAGGGTTGAGTGTTTCTTGTGGCCTTCTCTTCCCCATGGCTCCCTGGTTCTCGTCCCTGCAGGTGTCTGCAGCAGCACCCTGAGGACAGCTTGCCTACTGCCAGCGTCATCCTCTGTTTCCATGACGAGGCCTGGTCCACCCTCCTGAGGACTGTGCACAGCATCCTCGACACAGCGCCCAGGGCCTTCCTGAAGGAGATCATCCTCGTGGACGACGTCAGCCAGCAAGGTAGCCCAGCTTTCCTCCAGGCTCACCTGGGCGAGCCTGACCCCCTGGGGGGTGGAGTTCCGAAGCAAAAGATTGAAATTGGGAACTATGTTAGGCAGGATTCCCCAAGTGCAGACCTCCAGATGAGGCTTCATGGGCAAGTAACTTATGAATGAGGAGCCGCCAGGGGCACCAGTGAGGCAGTGGGGGCCGCAAGACAGAGAAGGAGAAGGAGTCCTGCAGGGGAAACAGCCCTGGGGAAGGTTTGAGGGGCATCGCCTCAGCCTGATCCCATGGGACTCTCTCTCCCAGGCCCCACCCAGTCCAACGATCCTCTCCCCAGGACACTGAAGAGTCACACGAGGCAGCCCTGTTGTGAGGCTCACTGCCTCCTAGACCCTGGTGCCGCACTTCACACACACGCGCATATGTGTATCGGTCCTTAACTCATCACGGCTTAGCCCGACCGGCTCACTTTCCAGAGGAGGAACCTGGGGCCCAAGAAAGAGCAGACTGGAGCGGAGTCAGCCAAGGGCAGCAGAGGCTGGCCCAGAGCCCAGACTTGCAGAAGCTGCCTGTCTGCTTCCTCACACAGGAACCTTGCTACTAGGGACAGCATTAAAGGAGATGGAGACAGAGAAGCCCTGACGTGACTTCTAGTTCAGTGGTTCTCAAACTTGAGCCCGCATCAGAATCACCTGGTGGAATTTTAAAAATACGGACTGCAGGGCCCACCCTCAGAGTTTCTGGAGATGGAGTGGGGCTGAAGAATTTGCATTTCTAACAAGCTCCCAGGTGATGCTGGTGCTGCTGTTTTCTGCGGACCACACTTTGAGAACCTCTGCTCTAGTCTCTGGCATGGGTCTGAGGCCTACACTTCTGGTGCAGCTAAATGACCTGCTTGCGCCAGACCTTCTGGCCTTGTGGGAAGATCAGAATGCTCCAAGGGAAGCCGAACATTCGCATTTTTCTCAGGGGAATGATTGAGAAGGGCTAGGGTGGGGAGGTGCCTCTGTTAGTTCTTTCTAAGGCCCTTACTCCAGGGATGGGCCCAGCCTGGCCATAGCAGTGAGTCAGATTAGCCAGAGGCTCTGGGAACACCCGGGGTTCCTGAGTGCAGCTGGCTGCATATTAGGCAGAACTAAGGAACAGGTGCAGGACAGGGCTGGGTTGACTGGTAAAGTGCCCAGAGTCTCTCCAAACCCTCAAGCGGGGCAGGGTCGGCCCAAGAGCACACCTGTGGTCCAGCCCTCGCCATCTGATGAGCTGTGTTCTGTCTGCGCCCCTCAGGAGTGCAAAAAGTGGAGGAGCTGGGCCCCAGAGAAATGGGCTGCCTCAGAGCTGGCAGCCCCAGCAGAGGGAGCCAAGCAATTAAGCTGCTCCCTCCTGGCCAACTCCCCCTCTGTGCCCACCACTGGGCTGGCTCTCCATCTAGTGGCCCATGTTTCCTGTCGACATTGGGGTGCGGGGCTTTTCCACAGCCAAGGGCAGCACTGGTCCCACTGCTGCAGGTTTCCCTCCTGCCAAGATCTAGAGCCCAGGCACACACCGCCATGTGCTGTTTTCATTTCATCCTCTTGACCACCCAGAGAGGCAGGTCTTACCAAACTTTCTCCACCTATGAGGAAAACGGAGACACGAAAGGTGCTGTGGGTTGCCCAGAGCCACCCTGATGGCTTGCCAAGCTGACGGTCATGACAGCGTAGTGTAGTGTGATAGAATCAGCTAGATGGGCTCCAGGGTCTTCATCCAGGATAGGAATGACCACACTGAATCATTCAATCAGAAAATGCTTGTGAAGCCCAGCCCATGCTGACCCTTTACAAGCGGAAGTCATTATTACTGCTGTTTTCTGGAAGGAAGGAGTTGAGGATCTTACCAGCTTTTCCTAAGCCCTGTACCACTCAGACCTGCTTCAAAACCCTCTGCGAATGCCAAGCCA
This sequence comes from Plecturocebus donacophilus, assembly GCA_004027715.1. Taxonomy (NCBI): domain Eukaryota; kingdom Metazoa; phylum Chordata; class Mammalia; order Primates; family Pitheciidae; genus Plecturocebus; species Plecturocebus donacophilus. Next base: position 148,426 of record PVKP010000253.1, on the reverse strand, counting down.
CCACTGCGGTCTGGAAGTTCTTCCTTAATCTGTTCTGAAGCTCTCTTGCTAGAAGTCTGTCCTAAATAATACTAATGAGGGTTAGAGGTATGGCTAAAGAGGCCAGCAGTCAGCCCAAGAAGGGCTTCATAAATTAAAGTTTGGTGGGAGTATCAGTGAAGGACTGTATTTGGCTGCATAGAACAGAAACCTGCTGCAGTGACTTAACCAGTGAATAGAGATTTATTTTTCTTTATAGTATAGAAAGCTCATAGGGCGCAATGCGGGATTGGTATGACAGCGCTGCAATGCCACTGGGCACCCACCTTCATCTGCTTTCCACTTCACCATGCTTACAGAGTAGTTTTGGCCTCATAATCACAACAGGGCTGCTCTGCCTCTGGACATCACATACACATTTCAGGTAGGAAAAAGGTGAAGAAGAGATGGCGGAGGCCAATCCAGTTTGTCCTCTTAGGAAAAATAAATAGTAAAACAATAGCTTTCCCGGAATTCTCTCGTCCAGTTTATTTCTGCCAGAGCTGCTGCCAGCAGTGAGAGCAGGTCTTGGGAGATAAGTGCTTTTGGTGCCCTGAGCAACATCCAAGTTCTGTCAGTGCAGTGGAAGGGGAGAATGAATGGTGAGGAAGATGTTATGTTCAGCAACATTAAATCTGATGAAGTCACTGAGGGGTTGGTTTTCAGACATGCGAGTTCAGAAATATTAATAGCTTGACTAACAGAGGTTCCCCTCTAGGGAGTGGACCAGGACTGACAATCTTAGCAGAAAAATAATTATAAAGTAACAAATCAGCATAGCGTTTTACCACTGAGATTGCAACAGTCAAGTGACTGAGAATCCTTTCCTCCACTGCTGAGGACATTGTTCCCCCCGCAGAAAATCCGCGGTGTGGAGAAGACAGCTTCTCAGGGAAGGAGTGTAGGAAATCTACTGTGGGCTCTCAGGCGGGGCTGCCTTAACTTTCTCCAGCCTCCCCAGAGATCCAGTTACCAAAGCAGCTGGCATCCACTTAACTATTTGTATCCACAGTTAAGGCTGCCTCTGGGCTGGGGAACTGGGGAGAAATTCTTGCTTTTTTGGCTCAGTTCTGTTCAATGCACATGTACTGAGTACCTACTGTGAGCCAGGCCCTGCACTAAGGGTTGGAGCAGAAGAGATGCATTAGGTACAACTCCTGCCCTTGGGGAGATCTTAGTCCAGTGGGCTGGAGACTAGCCATTTCCGAGACTTTGTGGACAACACTGCTTCTCTGTGAACACATTATTCCTTCCATTTCCACTGGCTTGTTCCTCTTGGCATGTGAGTGTGTACACAGACATGCGTGTGCACACACACACACACACACAATCAAGTTATTCTTGTCTTAAACACAAAACCTAACAAGCTTCTCTCATCCTTTCCATCCCCTCTTCTTAGGCCTCTTTCTCTTCCTTACCCTGTAGAATCAACCTTCCTGAAACACTGTCAGGACTCCTGGTCTCAGGTTTTCATCTCCTGTTTTCTCTCCTGGACCCACTGTGTTGCAGACTCTCATATCAACTGCAATGAGACCTGTTTGATCAGTACCACCAATCTCCTACTAGCTGCCAAATTTAATGGACCCTTTTGCCTTTGACTTCGTTGACCACTCACTGTCTTAGGTCGGTTTCCTGAAAGCCGGACCTGAGATGGAGATTGATGTGCATGTCATTTTTTTGAGGGTGTACTCTCAGGGGAAACCTGTAGGGGAGTGGGTGATGCAGAAGAGACGGCAGGAAGAGCTGAACAAAGATGTGATTTCAGGTGAAGTCCAGTCAGAGCCTGATCCCATGGGGAACTCTGGGGCACAGACTGCACTGTGAAGTCAGTCTTGCTTTTTACCCTGCAATGGTCAGTCATTGACCATGAGCACCTGGGGCCGGGGGCAGCATCCTGCATGACTCTCTGGCACCTGCCCCAGAGACCATTTTAATACCCCAAGGCGAGTCTCCAGGGAAGGGTTCAGGTTTCAGTTAACACCCACAGCAGCTGGGGACATGCAAATCAAACCAGACCAGTTAAGGGGAGTGCAGGGAATCGGAGTAGGACCCTGTATCAGTCTGTTCTCATACTACTATAAAGAACTACCCGAGACTAGGCAATTTATAAAGAAAAGAGGTTTAATTGATTCACAGTTCTACATGGCTGGGGAGGCCTCTGGAAACTGACAGTCATGGCGGAAGGGGAAGCATGTCTTACATGGCAGCAAGAGAGAGAAAGAGAGAAAGAAAGAGAGAGAGAGAGAAGGAAGAACTGTCAAACACTTGCCTAGTTATCAGATCCCATGAGAACTCACTATCACGAGAACAACATGAGGGAAACTGCCCCCATGATCCAATCACCTCCCACCAGGTCCCTCCCTCGACACGTGGGGATTATGGGGATTACAATTCAAGATGAGATTTTGGTGGGGACACAGAACCAAACTATATCAGATACCAACAATAGCTGCTACATTCTTCCTGCTGCATTTGGAGAACGTTAGCAAGTTCTCCCCTTTCCTGGTTTTCTGACACCAACCCTCTAGTTTTTACTGGAGAGAATCATGGCCCATCCCAACCTAAGGAAGCATCTTAAGTCTTAGCAGCAACCACACTGTAATAACGTTTTTGATTCTTCGGATCTTTGTGCTCACCACAGCTTCCAAGAGAGAGTTGCAGACAATTATATTAGTCACAATCTCGTCATTTGTGGTATTTGTCATTCCACTGACTGCAACCCTGTTGATTCCAGGACAACTCAAGTCTGCTCTCAGCGAATACGTGGCCAGGCTGGAGGGGGTGAAGTTACTCAGGAGTAACAAGAGGCTGGGCGCCATCAGGGCCCGGATGCTTGGGGCCACCAGGGCCACGGGGGATGTGCTGGTCTTCATGGATGCCCACTGTGAGTGCCACCCGGGATGGCTGGAGCCCCTCCTCAGCAGAATAGCTGGTGACAGGTAACTTATCCCCTGGGCTTGCAAAGCAAGACATGGGACTGGGAGAAATAGTCTACAGCGTCAGCCACTCACAGAACAACCCTCCCGTTAATTTCTGAGTCCCCATTAGAGCGTGATCTATTCCTCTCGGTTTTCAGATGTTTAAGCCTTTTAAGAACAGGGAGTTAGAATTGGAAAGGGGGTTAGAGGTGTTCCAGTCCATCTACCTCATTTTATAGATAAAGAAACTGAGGCCTGGAGAACAGCTTCTATAAGGTTGCAAATACTTAAAATTGTATTAAATTGTATGATAAGGTAAGTCACACCTTACCATGGCTATCACTGGCTTTGGTGAAAAATCGGCAATTTTAATCAACCCTGTAAAATAACCTGGGGAAAAAGTCTCTGAACAACACTAGGCCATAGATGACTCACCCATGAAAAGAAAACATTAGGTTCTGTGATCGCTAAGCAGCATTCTTTGTTTCCTCAGCTTCTACAAGAGGTCCCTAATTTTCTACCTAAGGCCAGTCCTTAGAAATGTGAAATTGGAGAGGATTGCATTACATTACCCAGTAGACAAGCATTTAACATTTTTCTCAACCATTTCTCTGCTCTCCTTCCCCCATCTGACAGTCAATCTCTTTCTCACTTCCTGGCTCAAGACAAACAGTTCCTAAACGTGTCTGGTCAGCTGTTACCCTCAATGTGAATATCCCACCCAGCAAAACTGAAACGTAGTGGCTGGCCCACCTTGGACCACCTCAGGCCTACCCCTTGGAGCTCATGTAGGCATGTAGCAGAGTAGAACCACAATCAATAATTGTTTGATGGTGCCCAGCCAGATAGGACCAATGCTAGAACGAAGCCTGCGACTTCTACCCTTTGCTCCTACCCATGGTAAATGTTTATTATCTCCCTTGAAGTTAGGGATGAGCAAATATAAGAAAAAATTCCTGTACCACACTGGAATGAATCCTAGAGACATCGGGGTTACCATCCTGCTGAATGGAGATGGTTTCAAATGACAGAAAGTAAATTGTTAATAGTTCAGCATTCCATTTTAACAAAAAAGAACAATCAGAACTCTAGTGAGATCAAGACAGATTAATGTTGTCCAGTTTCATGAAACAGATTGCCTCTTGACTCACATAAGAAAAAAGACATAAATTCAGCAGTAGGGCAAGGACTAGGACACAAAAATGCACAAGCCGGCCAGGCATGGTGGCTCATGCCTGTAATCCCAGCACTTTGGGAGGCCGAGGAAGGCAGATCACCTGAGGTCAGAAGTTCGACACCAGCCTGCCCAACATGGTGAAACCCCATCTCTACTAAAAATACAAAAAATAGATGCGCTTGGTGGTATGTGTCTGTCATCTCAGCTACTTGGGAGGCTGAGGTAGAAGAATCGCTTGAACCTGGGAGGCAGAGGTTGCCGAGAGCCGAGATCACACCACTGCACTTCAGCCTGGCGACAGAGTGAGACTCTGGCAAAGAAGAGACAGAGAGAGAGAGAGAGAGAGAGAGAGAGAGAGAGAGAGAGAGAGAAATCAAAGAAAATGCACAAGCCCTCCAAAGCTACCATTTTGGATTCTGTTCCATGCAAGAACCATCTTGAAATCACGATGATATCTATCACTGGAGTCATACTCTGAAGTTGATCTCACCCATTGGCCATGTAATTCCCGTCCTGGTATCACACACGGGTGGCTCTCAGAGGGACCATGAAGAGCGTCTTGTCTTACCTCACAATTTCACTGTCAAGAATCCTGAGTTCTAGGAAAGAAAAAAAAAGACCCCTTGGGGTCAAGCAGCCACTTGACGGCTGGGCTGTTTTCTATGCTGCTTTTATGCAGACATTTAGAAATGCAGAAATTAATATTATTCAACCTTATGTATGCATAACCCTCGCAGACTTCTCTCATACACCTTCTCTAATGACCCCTGTGAGATGCCTCAGGCAGGTATTTTAGCTTCTGTTTTATACGGGAGAAACTGAGGCTCAGAAAGGTGACATGATGTATAAGGCAGTGAATTCGTAGTGGAGTCGGGTTTTCTGACTCTGGGTCCGGTGCTCTTTTTATTGTGTATGCTTTCTTTTTAAGAGTTGGAGAAGATGGTCAGAACATTGGTCATCCCTAACCCCACTTCTGGTTGTGAGACACGTGTTCCCTACTGCTATGCGCACACTGGGCCTCTGATCCTGGCGTGTTGCTGGCTTGCCTTCCTCTTTGGCTTCCATCTCTTCCATGTGACATGAACACATTTTCCTCATCTCCACACCTCTTTCGTGGCTTCTCGTCCACTCTGTTTTCTCTGGGCCCGGGTGTGCAGCTTGTAAGTCCTGGCAGGTGAGGGTCTGGAAGAAAAGCTGCCTCTCTGGGATCTGGGTCCCACTCTCTCCACTCCACATGGCGATGCTCTGTGAGCTGCTGCTGGGAGAGCAGCCCCATCGAGTGTGTGTTTTACCCCACCAGGGACTTCGCCGCATGCCTCGTGCAAAGCAAAGCTGCGGAAACCATTTGGTCCAGCTCCTCACATGGAGCGGAAAGGGGGCCCAGCCATCTCTGAGGCTCGTGTCAGGAGACATTCTGTTACCAGATGAGGACACAGTGCCCAAAAGACAGGAAGGGGTCTTTAAGAGCTCTTATAAAAAAGGTGGGGTGGGAGTGGCGAGTGAAGTCAATTAGCTATAAATTAGCTATTTCAAAGAGTCATAGCCTCCTCCACACCCTGGCCAAGGAATTCAGAGCCTGCTGACCAGCCTTTGTTCCTTGTCCCTGCCTAGTAGGTTCCCACTAGCTATGTGGCAACTTGATTTGAATTGGTAGAAATCCCTTCCTCACGACTATTCCTCATGACTCCCATTCCTCAGAAAATGGGTCATAACACACTGATTTTATTGGAATAAAACATCTTAGTGCCAACTGTCAGCAACTTGTCAAAATAAAAATACAAATTTATAGTACCGATGATATTAGAGGTGTTCTCTAGGATTGCACAGTGTACAACTCCTGTAACTGTTCATAGCAACCCTACACAGAGTCTCCCTGTGGGCAAGTGATTTTAGGGCAGCCCTGGGAGGTGCTGATGGCCAGTTTCTACACAAAGTAAGGACAATGGGAATCAAGACCAGCTGTTGTATCCAGCTCCCAGCTGCCTTGTGCAGACTGACAGCTCCCATACCCAAGCCAAGCAGTGGAAGCCATACCCCTGGAAGGATGAAGGTTTCTGAGGGGAAAGGGACAGTCTTGAAAGGGGCTGAAAGATGATATCATCTTAAGAAGCTGGCCAAGTTATCTCTTACTTGAAGTTGGGTCTGGTCCCTATCTGTGAGATATGCATTCCTTCAGGCTCAGCCAGGGCTGCTGTGTGGAGAAGCAATGTGGGGCAGGAAGCAGAACACCTCCCACTCTGCCCTTTGAGGGGTTAAATGATGGAAAGCAGTGTAAGAACCCTCTGTGTTTGTGCGTGTGTGTCAGCATGTGAGAATCTGAGTGTGTGGGGGAGAGAGAGAAGGGGAGCGAGCATGTGTGTGCGTGTGCGTGCGTGCATGTGTGCATGTGTGCATTTGTGCGTGCTCATGCGTCAATGAGCAGCAGGCAGTCAGGATGCCTCCTGGCCCTCCAGAGGGAGTAGCCTTCTTTGGCTCAGATACCCCAAGGCCAGCTGCCATCGTACTTCATACCCCTCAGCATGACACGTCCTCATATCTGTCCCTGGAAGAGCCGGTGCCAGTCCTACGGTCACACCTGAGCAGCAAGCGCTCTGGGAAGGGAGAATTCAGAGCGTTCTGCTTCTGCTATAAGAGACTTTCCACCAACACCAAGAATGAGCATGAACTTTCAAAACGGCTCATGCACCACGGACCTCTACGAACATCCAGGCTCAGGAGAATTAATGAGGAATGAGATAAATGAAGGCTTACGCTTTATTGCGGCAAAAGGTTATGGGAAGGTTGAAACTACAGTCAGCTCTTGAATATCTGGACAGTGATGTATTCATTGATCTCACATATTTCAGTGAACCAGTCTTTGCTGGCAGCTTGATACCTTCTGTTTGCCTTTTGAAACACAAGCACTTGATCTCCTGGAACTAGGCTTAACATAGGATCAACCTGATACCTGCCCGAGGGTTAGAACTCAATTCACAGGTGAGAGAATGATGAAGTAAGCAGACACTTCTAGCTCCTTCCAAGTCAAACGAGGTAACCTCGTTATTTTGCTTGAATTCCCAGAACACCAGACACATCTGTAGGTAAAAAAAACACAAAGCTAAATGAAGACTGTGGGTTTTTTTGTTTTAATTAATCACCCTTTTTGAGTCATTAGACTACCGTTACTAATTTAGCCCTGCTTAGGCAGCCAGCCTCTATGGTCCATGGGAATAAAGACCAAAATAGAAAACACCCCTCACTTCATTCATTGACATTTTATTCTTTATCTCTATCCAAAATGTACTCAGAGAGGCTCAAGATTAATCACTGTTACATGCAGTTAAAATAGAGGAAAAAGAAGATTTCAGAAAGGAAAAGAGGCTATTGGGAATCAGGGGTAATACAGTTATTAGAAATGAGTTTTACACGTGACTCTGAGCTTCCAGAAAGCAAAACAAAAAGAGAAATATAATGAATTTTAAAATTCTCATTTTCTAATAAAAAGTAATGTACTCCTTTGTTAAGAAGTACACAGCACAGGCTGGGTGCAGTGGCTCACACCTGTAATCCCAGAACTTTGGCAGATCGAGGCTGGCGGATCACTTTGAGCTCAGGAGTTCGAGACTAGCCTCAGCAACATGGCGAAATCTTGTTTCTCTCTCTCTCTCACACACACACACACACACACACACACACACACACAGTAGCCAGGCATGGTGGCTCGCGCCTGTAATCCCAGCTACTAAGGGGGCTGAGGCTGAAGAATCACTTGGGCCTGGGAAACGGAGGTTGCAGTGAGCCCAGATTGCACCACTGCACTCCAGTCTGGGCAACAGAGTGAGACCTTTAAAAAACAAAGAAAGAGAAGAGGAAGAAGAAACACACAGCACAGAGGTCTAGGATGAATTGGTTGTGGGAATGCTTGAATGCAAGTCCCTTTCTTGTTGTCTTATGATTGCTGAAGATAGCACAAATTTCATGGGTTTCTTCCGAATTCAGCCACACAATTTCCTGGCTCTTGATTCCAAAATTCCGCAAAATGCTTTGCCAATAGCCAAATTTATCCATCTGCCTGATTCATTGCACATAAATGGAGACTCTGGAGGGAGCTCTAGGTGCCCTCATTTCCTCCCCAGTCTAGGTTCTGAGTTTTCTTAGGTCAATGCAGGGTACCCTCAAAATAGGGGAGACCCAGAGGGATTATGTTCCCCTTGCCTTCCAGCAGAAACAATGTGAAGGTGGCAGGAAAAGCATAGTAAGATCCTTGTTCTAAATATAGATCCCACAACTCCTTACACCTATGTTAATTACCTAAAGCCACAGATTAAAGCAGATATGAAATGGTGTGATCACCCTGGCTCTCTCCAAGACGATGGAACTGAGATGGAATTTGATGGTAGTGGAAACACAATGTGGCTGGTATCTCTCCTCCCAGAAATCTCACTTCTCTTTGTGTGATAGCTTCCAGCCACCCTTAAATTCAGGCCCGATCCACTGCATGGCACCAGTTTGAGACATAATTATCATGACAGGCCAGGGGGAGAAAATGTGATTGAGATATTGGCTAGGTGGATAGCAGCTCCTGGTACACCTGAGTGATCACCTACTTAGTTTAAAAGTATATGACCCACTGTCAGTTTCCCACATCACGCTGCAGTCGTATCTCCAGGCTGTCCAAAACAATTGGGCTAAAAAGCAATCACCAACTGTAGCAGGAAATAAGCAAGTAAACCAAGATTTAGGACTTTGCTTATACACATGTATTGACAGTCAGGATACTTCTAGGACTTGGAAATCTTGATTTCTCAAGCCATTCAAGTTTTATGACACAAGGAGAAGGAAGAAATAGACCTGAGAGTAGCGGTCCATAAATTCTCTGACCTCGTGCACAATAGTTTGTACACGGACATGTAAGATTTCACTCCGGAGTGGCCCAGTTTTCCCAAGTCTCAAAGGGATCAAGGACCCCAAAAGAAGTTAAGAGCCACAGTCCTAGAGCATTGCAGCTGAGAAAGGCCCTTGTGAGAAGTAGTTCAACCTCCCATTCTACAAATGAGAAACCCAGAGCGGTATAAGAGGTGTCTCAAGATTACAGAGTTCATTAGCAGAGCTGAGCCTAGGACCCCTCTCCATCTCCCAGTGCTGTCAAGAAAGGTTTTTGAAGAAAGAAAAGTACTGACATGCTCTTTAAAGTGATAGACCCCAATTCCTTATGGAAAAACATTTTGTAGAATAGTGCTGTACAATATAAATATAACATGAGCCACACATGTAATTTAAACATTTCTAATAGTCACATTACAATAAAAAGAAACAGATGAAGTTAATTTTAATAATATATTTTAGTAAACCCAATATATCCAAAATATTATCATTTCAACGTGTATTCAATGTAGAAATTATTGAGCTTTTTGCATCCTTTTTTCCATACTAAGTATTCTCGATCCGGGGTGTATGTTACAGTTACCCCACGTCTGATTTGGATAAACCCCATTTGAGGTATGGGTGTCTGGTGGCTGCCATATTGGGCAGCCCATGTACAGACTACGTTTTCTGTACCCAGCAAGTGAATGCTTTGTGTCCCTTCTTTGATTCCACAATTCCTTGCAGGAGCCGGGTGGTATCTCCGGTGATAGATGTGATTGACTGGAAGACCTTCCAGTATTACCCCTCAAAGGACCTGCAGCGTGGGGTGTTGGACTGGAAGCTGGATTTCTACTGGGAGCCTTTGCCGGAGCATGTGAGGGAGGCCCTCCAGTCCCCCATCAGCCCCGTCAGGTGAGGCCCCATTTCACACCTGCTTTGCTTGGCCTCCTCAGGATGGACTCTGCAGCCTGACTGCCGGGGGTCTAATCCTACCTCCACGGTGTCCTACTAAATCACTTATTTATGCCACAGTTTCCTTATCAGTAAATTGGGAGCAATCACAGTATTTACCTTAGAGAACTGTGAAGACTGAATATGTGAAAAGCGCTTAGAGATGCCAACCACCCAGGTGGAGGTGTTGCCACCATTATATTGTCGTATTCATAAAGTTCTGCCAGGCTTTTCCGGATAGCATCAGTTAATGCCCCACTGTGGCAACCTGAGATGGAATCTTGGCCCAGCTCTCTCATCGGGTACACTGTGGATTGCTCAGGTCCTGTCTTAGCAAATAGGAAGAATTCAACCAGATGAACGCTAAGAACCATAGGTCCCAAATAGATCTAGTTGTATGGGTCGCTTCTCACGTTTGGTTTTTGGATGACTCTTCTATTTAAATAGATGTACCAAATATCTTATGCATAACAAACCACCTCAAACTTGGTGTAAACAACAGCCATTTTATTAAGCTTATGAATTCTGTGGGTTGTGAATTCGGAAAAGACGCAGTGGGGTTGGTTTTCTGCCTCCATGGTTTCTAGGGTACATAAGGATTTTAAAAGTTTCCCAATGCTATAAAGTTAACGAGAGGTGAATCCAGAATTAAAACTCAGACAGCCAGGCCCTGAGACCACTGGCTTCACTGCTATGCTATATGTTAAATGCAAGACGATGGTTCATTATTCACAATTGCAAAATCCAAAAAGCTCTAAAAAGCAAGCATTTGTTTAATAATTCATTAGGCAGCAGGCCACATGCAGTGACTCACTCCTGTAATTCTAGCACTTTGGGAGGCTGAGGCGGGCGGATCACTTGAGGCCAGGAGTTCAAGACCAAACTGGCCATCATGGCAAAACTCTACTAAAAATACAAAAAAAAAAAAAATTATCTGGGCATGGTGGCACACTCCTGTAGTCCCAGCTACTTGGGAGCCTGCGGCATGAGAATCACTGGAACCCAGGAGGCGGAGGTTGCAGTGAACCGAGATGACACCACTGCACTCTAGCCTGGGCAACAGAGCAAGATTCTGTCTCAAAAAAACAAAAACAAAATCATTAGGCAGCAAAAGCTGCCCTGAACTGACATGGATGTCTGCATCGGCCTTATTTATCCCACTTACAGCTTACTGTGAAAATATGTGTATGTTTCACCAAAGAAATATTAGTATGTTTAACTAAAGAGTGGCCCAGACCCCACTAGGACTGATGTGTTTCCCTTTTTAAAGTCCAAAATATTCTGCATTAAAAAACACACCGGCCCCACAGGTGTCAGAAAAGGAATGCTGAACTTGTAACATCAAAATCCAGTGAGCACTTAAAGAGTGGCATGCACAGAGCTACGCATTTTACATGACTTGCCTTTTTCATCCCCTCAAAACACAATTATGAAGCACTATTTTATCCTCAATTAGAGGTGAGGAAGCTGAGCTCTAAGACACCTATCCCACCTAAGATCTTACAAATTGGGAGTGGCAGAGTTGGAAATTTTACTGAATAATCATTACAATATCAGTTTTTAGTATTCTGGTATAATGTCGAATTTTTATAATCTAAAGACCAGTAGCTTTGTTAATGCATTACCATCTTTTTTGGTAATTAAGAAAAATCTAAACTCTTAGTCATTTACACTTTGAAAAATACCCAGAATTTATTGCATTAAAATTTCTTCCTTCTAGATGAAGAGACCCTTTTTCAAAAACCTTCTGACTATATCTTTCTCTGTTTAAAATCCCTCTGAGGAATATGATGATTTTAATTTCCTTATTAAGGGTTTCTAGCTTCCTGTGTTTATAAATCATATATTTTTCCCCCAGGGCAGCGGGGACGTACCTGCTTCCAGGGTCCCTGGTGGATTCATCATAGAATTGGGGAGAGGATGGGTGGTTATTAGGAAAACAGAAGAGGGTGAGAAAGAGAAAGGAAGAAAGAGCCTGACCACGTTGCTGTGTCAGGCCTGGTGCTGCCTCTCTTAGGGTACTTTATTTTAACCAAGACCTTCTTCCCAAACATCCTTCCAGAGGGACTCAAGCCACAGGGCAGGGGAGCCTCAGGTGTGGTCCCTGGGCCCTCCGTAGGAGCAGTACCTGAGGACAGAGTATAACAGGCCCGGGCAAGCATAGCTCTCTTTTACAAATACTGGGATCTCTCAAATCATGGCTCTGCTCCAGTCTTGCAATTAAAAACATTGCTTTCTCCCTGAGCCCGAAGCCTGTTCTCTCGGCCCCTGGAGCTCCTACCTGGGAAGCCCCAGCCCCCAGCCTTGCCTGCTGTGCTCTGGCTTCTGAACTGCAGTGCCCTGCCCGTCTTCTGTGTCCAGGAGCCCTGTGGTGCCTGGAGAGGTGGTGGCCATCGACAGACATTACTTCCAAAACACTGGAGCGTATGACCCTCTCATGTCGCTGCGGGGTGGTGAAAACCTCGAACTGTCTTTCAAGGTATGTCCTGGATCAAGGGAGGACACAGGCGGGATCTCTGGAGTAGTGTATGGTCACATCTCAGAGGCAGGCATTAGAAAGGTCCCTGGGAAGGCATGAGGCTGTGGGAAAATGATAAAGTCATTCCTGTGTTGTGTGTCGAACCTCCCATTTCTCAGTTTCCCATCTCTCCTGTGCTGAAGCTTGGTTTCACTCTCAGCGCCCTCATGAAATTGACCTCAAAACCTGCTTCCAGGAATGGGGATACTCTCAGTTATTTTAACCTCTGTGCAGAGATTCCAGAGGCTCTCATACATTCTCTATCCATAGCATTCTTAGCATCTTAGTAATTTTATCACAGCACCCATAGATCAAAATAAATACCCAGAGTTCCATGTATTGAGTAGTTTGGTCCAAGCCATTTAATACTTGCAGTAAAAACTTAGCACCTGTTGGGCACCACACAACTTCTTGAACTTTGGAATCGCCCTCATTTCCTGCTCCACATTGGTTTCTAGCATGATATTTGCTTTTTAATCCCAGTACCCTCCAAAAACCCAACCCCCCAAAATATTCATCATCAAAAGTGCGGAGATCTAATGCTGAAAGTGTGGATTACCTCAAGCTTATATTCTGCATAAAGTCCAACAGATGTCCCCATGTTTGTCTCAAAAATTGAACAGCAGACCCTGTGAATTTGCTGGGGCACCCTGGAGCACCTTTGCACACAGTTTGGGAACTCTAGTTTTGGTGTTTCCATTCAGATGTTGCTTATCCTAGGACTGTTTTCCCTTTAACCTTTATCCCCAAATGTGGAATGAAAGGCTTCCTGCCAAATGAACTCCAGCCATTTGGGAGTGGGAGAGCAGAGAGAACTTTCTTAAAATAGTAAAGACGATGTCTCAGGAAAGCTTGCTCTTTCTCTACCACAAACAGCTTCTGGTGCCTTTGTAGCACACTTCATAAGCTTTTAGATTTTCCCGGATAACTGGGGACTTCTTTTTCCCCAAAGTGTCCTTTGGGGAGTTGGGGTGTTAGTTCACATGCTGCATCTCTCGAAGTGCTGGATCTGCATGTGTTTGAAGAGCAGCACATTCAGGTAGTTGCATGAGCGTGGCCCCCTCGTCCCCATTTTGGGACAGCTGCCTCTATTCTCTCCACTGAATCACTGCCCTGCTCAGAACTTCCAAATCCGGAAACTCCACTCCACCCTGAGGCCATAATCATCTTCCCCATGTGTGCTCACGATTTCCTGTGCATTTTGCCAGCCCCTCATAGACAAGCCTCCTTATTTCCCACCGTTCTTAAAGGCGGAATGCCGAGGTGTTTATCTTCTCCCTTCACGGCAGGCCTGGCTCTGTGGCGGCTCCGTTGAAATCCTTCCCTGCTCTCGGGTGGGGCACGTCTACCGAAATCAGGATGCCTCCTCCCCGCTCGACCAGGAGGCCACCCTGAGGAACAAGGTTCGCATTGCTGAGACCTGGTTGGGGTCATTCAAAGAAACCTTCTACAGGCATAGCCCAGAGGCCTTCTCCTTGAGCAAGGTAAGGAGAGAGCCAGGTGGGGGTTTCTGTGTCCAGCACAGGGCCACCAGCAGGAGGTGGGCCAGGGAGGGCTCCTCTCCCTTGCCTGAAGGGAAAACAGAAGATTCTGACCTGAGCTTCCCACAAGCTGCACTGTCTCAAGTGGCTTCTCCACCTGGTGAGGCTGTCCTTTGTCTCTCCGGCTTCTCCATAGGACATCACAGCTGGCCCTGGCTGAAGCTCCCTAACGTCTATTCAATGACATCCATGAGATGTGATCCCTCACCCGGGGCCGGGGAGGGGTTGGCACAGAAAAGCAATGAGATAGGTCTCCAAGGCCAGGCCTCCTTTCGTCCTGAGCAAAGGGCTTAAGGCTATGAAATGGTCTATGACATGAAACAAATATGAAATACAAAAATAGAGCCCCCAAAAGCCATAGAAAAATAAAAATTTTCAACATTTAACTAAATGTCCATGAATAGCACATTATCAGTCAGTCAGCTGCTGCTCAGCCCAGTCCTTCCAGAGTGACCCATAAACGCTGTTGAATGTGGGAAGTGGGTTCACATTAATGCTTGCGGTGCTGAAAGTGGGGGCTCCAAAGACAAGATTCCCAGGACCCACAACAGTCCTGGAGCAGCTCTCTCAATCCCCTCAGCAGCCTACACTGCTGGGGTGTAAGCTAGGTGTGAGCTAGGTGTGAGCTAGGTGTGAGTTCGTTATGAGTTTGGTGTGAGCTAGGTGTGAGCTAGGTGTGAGTTTGGTGTGAGTTTGTGTGCCACGGATGAAGTCTAGGCCCTTTAAATGGAAAGACATGCCTGAGTGCAGGGCCAGCCTGACAGAGAAGCCCCGTAGAGCAGCCCCAGTGCCTCCCCTTCTGCCCTGATCCTCAGGGCTCTGCCTCCCCATTCTATATCCGACCCCTTCCCTAAGTGGGAATAGCCTCCAGGGCCTGGGGTGTGCTGGGGCTCCTTGAACTTCAAGGTTCTTTGTTTCTTTAGCTTGGGAAAGTGTTAATAGTACTCAGAGTTCCTGGACTCAACAGTAATTCCCAAGGTCTAGACAGGCTAGAGTCTCTCTTGGATGCCATCGGTTAATCACACTATTACACAGAGCGGCACTGGCTCTTTTCCTGGTACAGGAGAAATGCTACTAACAGCAGCCTCCTTCGTTCCTCCAGGAAGGCACTGGGATTGAAAGGAAAACTCTCACAAAGACCCAGCTCAATGACTAGCTAGCATCTTTGTTCTTTTTTAGTCTCCTTCTCCAACTCCATCTGTGGGAAGTGGAAGCATGTGTCCAGTTCTAGCCACCAATCTAGAAGCTGTATTGTCTGATGGTTAAGCCCATGGACTCCAAGAACAAGATGGTCTGGGTTTAAGTATTGCTTATGTGATCCAGAAAGTTACTTAAACACTCAATGTTTCTGCTTCCTCATTTGTTAAGCCTTCCTTCTGTTGTTAGGATGAACAGGTATGCTAATAAATCCACAGCACTTGGAAGAGTGCCTGGCTGGAGTAAGCCCTGACTGTGTGTTTACTATTCATACCATCATTATCATCATGGCTATTAATGGTCAATGAAGGTCAAACAAGCACCTGCTCTGTGCCAGGCCTTGGGTGGGTCCTACAGAGGACACAGAACCATACCCAGTGCTTATCAGGTTCCTGGTAGGGAAGGAGCTCCTCTGGAAGAGATAATGTTCGCAAAGGTGAGAGTGATTCATCCTAGACAGGCTCATGACAGACATCTTTTCAGGAGAGATCACATCTGAAGAGTAGCTGAATGGGTTCAACTCAGATATCCAGAGAAGGGGTTGGGGGAAGACTCTGGAGCCGCTGAGGGTCAGGCTAAAGAGTTTAGACTTTATTCAATTGGCAATGGGGAGCAAGTGGCCTTTCAGAGCTTCTCCGGTTTTTTAATCTCTTGGGTTACTTTTGGCCAATGCATCTATTTTTCTCTCTTGGGATGTCAATTTGGTATTAGCTTTGCTTTCAGAGGCCATTTTCTTAACATTGGCATGGACGGTATTTATAAAGAACTATTAAGGAAGTGTTAAATATTGCATAATTTTTGATGCACCAGACTAACCTTCCACCAGAAAATATTGCATAATTTTTGATGCGCCAGACTAACTTTCCACCAGACAGGCTCATTAGGACATGGCATGTTGACTGTGGCCAGCCTAATGCAACAGCATGCAAATTATTTACAGAACTCCAGCCTCTTCCCACATTTGTTGGTGCAATTAGAAGAGCCTGTGAATATATACTAATATATATAGTCTCTGGGGGCAGGGCCTAGGAATCTACATTTTAAGCAAGATCCACGGGCATTACTCAGGCAGATGCTCAGGGAATCACACTTCGAGAAGTATCCAGAGAGAATTTCAGTACATCAGACTTACCACATCTCCAGCTGAGGACTAAAAGGGAGAGAAAGCAGAACCAAACCAAGCGTACTTCACACAGCCTGGTGAACCCATGTCTATTGTTGGATTAGAGGAGCAATCTAACAGAGTTGCAGCAAGTGGGAACTCTGACATAGCCAGCTTGCTTCCTCTCTCATGCCAGGAAAGGTTTCTCTCTGTTTTTGTCTGTGTTCATTCCAATCCACCCTTGTCACCTCTTTCTTCCCTAAAAGTATCCAAGATTTGGTACTAAACTTTTGGGTATGGTTCTTTGTGTCATCAACAGAGCCAAAAACATTAATTTGTCCTAGTGTTAAGGATTTACTTTGATCTTCATCCTAGGACAATTGTATCATAAAGGAGAATCTCAAAAAGAGGGGATAGTGTAGCCCAAAAGAATGATTCATTAATGGTACCCAGAGGTGAAGAAAGATAAACTTGCCTTGCCCCAACCTCTAGCCCACGATTTCCCAGCCAACTTCATCTCAATTGCCTTTAGGTCAGTTCCTGCCTCCATGAAGCCCATCGTGGTTTCTCCTTACATCAACCTAGGTGCAAAGCCCCACCATTTTGCCAGCTTCTGCAGAAAAATCATTAAAGCAAAGATATCATAGTCTCTTTTTTGTTGTCGAGATGGAGTCTTGCTCTGTCGCCCAGACTGGAATGCAGTGGCGTAATCTCAGCTCACTGCAGCCTCTGCATCCTGGGTTCAAGTGATTCTCCTGTTTCAGCCTCCCGAGTAGCTGGGATTACAGGCACACACCACCATGCATGGCTAATTTTTTGTATTTTTAGTAGAGATGAGATTTCACCATGTTTGGCTGGTCTTGAACTCCTGACCTCAAGTGATCCACCTGCCTTGGCCTCCCAAAGTGCTGGAGGCATGAGCCACCACACCCGGCCTATGATAGCCTTTATAGCCTGGAGATTGGAGGGGTTGTGGGAAGGGACTGGTATCACTTACAGTCTTGCTGATTCCACAGCTCTCTTAGGGAAGATCTATGCTATTCTGTCTCTTCCAAACCTTCTTCTCCCAACACATGACCCTCCCCACTGCAGCCCTGGAGAACTGTGGTCTTGGCCTCTTCCCTCTGTCTTGATCCTTCAGCTTCTTCCCAGCCACTCCATCCCCAACCACGAGAATTCTGGGCAAGACAAGCTTTCATCTTCCTGTTTGTGTCTTTCTCCTCCCCAGGCTGAGAAGCCAGACTGCATGGAACGCTTACAGCTGCAAAGGAGACTGGGTTGTCGGACATTCCACTGGTTTCTGGCTAACATCTACCCTGAGCTGTACCCATCTGAACCCAGGCCCAGGTTCTCTGGAAAGGCAAGACATGACCCAGGGAAGATGGGGAGGGGGGAAGAGAGAGGGAAGCTTTCCAAGACAAGAACTAGATGTTCAGCTGTTCCATGTCCCTGGCCAACCACTCACAGTTTAACAGAGCCTCAGAGGCCTTGGGCCCATCCCCTGCCTTCATGACATTCTGAGGAAGGTGGCTGGGTTTTATCCCACAACCCACCCCAAAGCCCCTTCTTCAGGAGGCCTGTCCCTTAGGGTCAGTGGTTTCAGCTTGACCATACCCATTGTTGTGGCCTGAACAATGCACCTTGGGCTGTACTCCAGAGAATACAGGAAAGGAATGGTGTCTGACCGGGGTATCTCTACAGTGGGATTTGGAATTCACTTCTGTGTGGGTGTCCACTTTCAGCTCCACAACACTGGACTTGGGTTCTGTGCAGACTGCCAGGGAGAAGGGGACATCCTGGGCTGTCCTATGATGTTGGCTCCTTGCAGTGATAGTCGGCAGCAGCAGGTGGGTAGTCAGACTTCTCAGGATGGATGATAGCTCAAGAAGACTTGCAAGTGGGTGACGTTTTTCTGGGACGCTCTGTACTTCCCTTTGAGGTATCTTCTTTCTGTGGCCCCATGTCCCTTGACTGCCATGGTCCCCCATTGTAATGACCCATCACAGCTCTGCTCACCTCACCTCCGCCTGTAAGCACCGACATGGGCCTGTGTCAGAAAATAAAAACATCTTAGTTGAAGGGAAATGGAGAGGCTGTTTGGCCAAACTTTTCATTTGACAGATGAGAAAACTGAGACTTAGAGTCACTAGCCCAGGGGTTGCAAACTCAGAAGCATCCAGGGTTCAGACAGGGTTCACTTGTCCGAGGACTGAGGAAGAAGGTAATCAAATCAGGATAAGGATCTAGATGCAACAGGGTCATTCCAGCCTCCAGCACCATTTGGTCATTAGGAAGGCCTCCTTATATTCTAGGAGTAATTCTTCTCTTCAAAATTTCCATCATGGAATAACTGCCCAAAGTGGTAGAAATCCTCCACTGATGCTAGCTGAGGGCAGGTAGGTCCACTTCTTTTCACAACCAGATGACAACCTAGAAAGCGTAGCCTGTCCCCAGGTCTCTCTCTTTTCAGGTTGTGATGGGAGTTTTTCAGTTATCACATCCCAAAGGCCCCTAATAAAAACAAACATCACAGTATAATTTCCTGGAGATATTCACTGGAAGAATCAAAGATCCTGGGGGCAAAAGACAGCATCTCTCTGAGGGTCTGTGGTGCAGGGCTGGACGACGCTGGGCTTGGCAGTGCAGGTCCTGGGGTCCTGGGGACAGGCTCTGGGCTTATAGGACATGTGGGAGGGAGATGCTCAGGATCCATCTGGCTTCCTCTGGCTCTGCCCTTTGCCAGTCTCCTAGGACATACTGATAGGCATTCACACCTGGCACAAGGGATGCAGACATAAACATCAAGTGCTGAGTGAGGAAGCCACATGGTAGGGTGAAAACTGTTCAAGCTTTGCAGTCAGACACAGCTCGGTTTGAATCTGAGCTCCTTTGTTTTCTAGCTGTGTGATCTTGGCAGGCTTCTTTAAATCTTGGTTTCCTCATCTGCAATCAAGAATAATGTAGCCTTTATAGAGATTATTCCGAGTTTGAAAAAGAAGAACAAAAAAATAAAGAAACAAAAGAACAATACAGCTTCCTTCATGCAAAATGAATATTAGCTCTTTTTTGTTCCTTTCTTTTTTAATAGTAAGAACTTTAGGATCCTGCAATATTGTAAATTAGATAAGTTGAAAGCCATTCCCTATAAAGACCTAGATAAGATATGCTGTATAAAAAAATATGACACACCCTTTTTCATGAATAAATGAGTTTATAAGAACGAAAGGGGAACCTCCAGGGGTCGAATAACAAGAGGCAGCTGAAAGTAGAGGAATCGGGCGTGGGCAAAGCTGTCCTGCCACGTGTGAGGGATACTTACCGTCGACCTCAGGAGTCTACGGGTGTTGGCTCCATGCAAGGGTAAGTGACGAGGACCCGGCTTCAGTCCATGAGAGATGAGAAGTCGGAAATGAAACTCCCATAGCAAACCAGCTTCGACCTTCAAAGGGTAACCTGTCCTTGAAAAGTCTGACTAGAAATACCCACCCCCTGCTATAGGAAAATGGCAAGAAGCTTGTTCCTACAGGGGCTTTGAGTAGGAAACAAATTACTCTCCCCTGAGCATTTTTAACCAAAAGCTTGCATCTCATATGGGCTTAGGTTCCCATGTGTGCTAATTGTGTAGTTTGAGAATCCTCAAGCAGGACAGGCTATCTAATTGCAGGGCCCAGTGCAAGATGACAGTGTAGTCTTGAATTTGACAATTATTAAGAATTTCAAGACAGTGACAGCAGAGCATTAAACCCAGTTTATTAAACCAAGAGTCCAAGAGTATTAAACCCTCCTGAGCATGAGGCCCCATGTGACCGCACAGGTCACACACATGCCCATGAAGCCGGTCCTATCTGTAAGCCACAAAATTAACATAAAAATAAGTTCAGGCTGCATTGACAGAAACAAACAGAAAATAGTCCTGCAAGGACATGGCTTCCAATTAATCTTCACAGGACCCTCACAGATAAAGCCCCTCTCAGAGGTGTGCACAATCCAACACTACAAAACACTGGAGGAAACAATAACCGTGAGTGAGAGCCAGCAAATACAACAAACGGCAGGAAAATTAGTTTCAGGAGCAGGTCAGGGCTCTCCAAAAAGACACCAACCTGGGCTTCCTCATCTGTGCTTTCAACAGTATACCAACAAAACAAAGAGCACTTTTTATGACCTCACATATGATACAGTAAATAGAATAACAGAGGAGCATGACAGAATATGTAAATATGAATGTGAGGACAGCTGGAATGTGGGGACTCCAGAGGCTAGGACTAGTCTAGCAGCATGTTTTTGGACTTCACCATGAGATACGGTCTTGCTGACCCCAGCAGAATCTGAAGATTGCCTCTAGACCTCAGCTCTGTTGTGGATTCTTCTTACCTCCTCTACAGCGTTGGAGATCTCTTTCTAGCTGCGCTAACAACCATTGCTTCTGTCGCAGTACCTGCAGCACACCAGCAGGAAGGAGATCCACTTTGGCAGCCCACAGCACCTGTGCTTCGCTGTCAGGCAGGAGCAGGTAATCCTTCAGAACTGCACGGAGGAAGGCCTGACCATCCACCAGCAGCACTGGGAGTTCCAGGAGGTGAGTAATCTGTTCAGGAAGAGCCTGGTAGTGCTGCTGGTCAGAAGGAACTGCTGGCTGGCACTGCATCCTGGCCTCTTCCAAGAGGTCAGGTGTTACGGACCTCTGCCTCTGCTTTTGAACTTAGTGGATGGGCAGTCAGTCCTCAGGGGGAGGAAAACGCAGCCCAGCAGCAAAATTGGGCCACTGGCATCTTCAAATGTAATGATTTGTGAGCTACATGTCTCTGTGTAGCTCTGACATTGGTCATTGCAGAGAGAGGGATCCACCTCTTTTTGAAGTTTATTAGCTCAGTTCACAAGTAGGATGGTGAGGCGTATTACAGAAGCATTCACCACCTTGGGGGTGTGGTTTAGGAGCAATTCAAACTTCCTCCCCCCATCAAGAAACTTCAGATGTAGGTGTAGATGTAAATATATAGATATCACTTTCTTCCTTTTAATGCAAATTCCACTGTCAGTATTTAATCATTTTAGTAAAATTTTGATCCCTATTACCTTGGGGGAAAGAAATTATTGATCCTTTCCAGAAGTTAGGGAGGAAATAGAAGCAATGTCAGTGCTTAGGGAGAGGGAGCAGGTCCTATATACAGAATCGGGATCCGTAGATGACAGTATCAACACTGTGCCCATACACAGCTTTTTCTCCACTTCAAATTCTTCCTGAAATGAGTTGGGGTATTAACATACAAACAAATAAATACACATATTTTAAAAATTTCTTTTCTTCAACCTCTACTTGGGAATAAAAAGGATAACATGACTAAGCGGAATCCTTTGCATTGGTACTCTTAAAGCAGGCTGTGAAAGAAGAAAATCATATAATAGAAAACTGAAGCTAAGCTCACAATAAGCACTTGAAAACAAAACACTTGGGGCTTTGGTGATCAGCTGAAGGCAGGACTCAAGGGGCCCACACATGCTCAAAGAAGTCTTTTTTTTTTTTTTTTTTTTTCTGAAACAGAGTCTTACTCTGTTACGCAGACTAGAGTGCAGTGGTGCGATCTCGGCTCACTGCAATCTCCGCCTCCTGGGTTCAAGCGATTCTTATGCCTCAGCCTCCTGAGTAGCTGGGATTGCAGGTGTGAGCCACTGTGCCTGGCTAATTTTTGTATTTTTTGTAGAGATGTTTTGCCATGTTGGCCAGATTGGTCTTGAACACCTGACCTCAGGTGATCCATCTGCCTTGGCCTCCCAAAGTGCTGGGATTACAGGCATGAGCCATGGTGCCTGGCCTCAAAGAAGTCTCATAAGCCAAGTTAAGGTCCTTTGTATATTATCATAAAGGATTTTTCTAAGCAAGTCCTATTAATAAGATACACTTTAGAAACAGCATTTAAAAATAATAAGTAAAAGATTAGGGAGTAAGATACATCCAGCTTATTTCAGGCATTAATAAATAATACTGTTAAAAGTTATTATCATTCAGCCAGAAAAAGGAATGAGGTACTATTCATGGTGGCACTGTTTACAATAGCCAAGAAGTGAAAGCAACCCAGGTGTCTATAGTGGATGAAGAGATAACAAAATGTAGTATTATATACCTATTATTCAGCCTGAAAAAGGAAGAAAATTCCATCACCTGCTACAACATGGGCATATCTTGAGGACATTAAGCTGGTGAAATAAGCCAGTCACAGAAGGATAAACACTGTATAATTCCACTAATATGAGATATCTAAAGTAGTCAAATTAATAGAAACTAAAATAGTGGTTACTAGGGGCAGGCAGGGGAGGAGAAAAAGGGAATTTGTTTATTAATGAGTGTAGAGTTTCAGTTTTACAAGATGAAAAATTCTCGATATCTGTTTTGTAACAATGTGAATATATTTAACACTAGATTAACATTCTTTTTTTTTTTTTTTAATGGAGTTTTGCTCTTGTTGCCCAGGCTGGAGTTCACTGGTGCGATCTTGGCTCACTGCAACCTCTGCCTCCTGGGTTCAAGCGATTCTCCTGCCTTAGCCTCCTGAGTAGCTGAGATTAGAGGCACCCGCCACTATGCCCAGCTAATTTTGTATTTTTAGTAAAGATGGGATTTCACCATGTTGGCCAGTCTGGTCTGGAACTCCTTTTTGATCTCAGGTGATCCACCTGCCTTGGCCTCTCAAAGTGCTGGGACTACAAGTGTGAGCCACCATACCAGGCCTATTAGGTCATTCTTGGATTGCTATAAAGAAATACTTGAAACGGGGTAATTTATATGCAAAGAGGTTTAATTGGCTCTGCTCATGGTTCTACAGGCTGTACAGGAACCACAGTGGCATCTGCTTCTGGGGAGGTCTCAGAAAGCTTTGACTCATGGCAGAAGATGAAGTGGGAGCAGGCATATCACATGGTGAAAGCAGGAACAAGAGGAAAAGAATGGGGGAGGGGGTGCCACATACTTTTAAATAACCAGATCCTAAGAACTCACTATCACAAAGCACCAAGCCATGAGGGATCTGTCCCCATGATCAAACATCCCCCACCAGCCCCACCCCCAGCACTGGTGATTACAATCCAACAGGAAATTTAAGTGGGGACCAAAATCCAAACTGTATCAAGTATTGAACTTTATACTTAAAAATGCCTAAGATGGTAAAAGTTTTGATATGTGTTTTTATCACAATTTTTTTTTAAAAGTCTGGGTGTAGTGGTTCACGCTTGTAATCCCAAAACTTTGGGAGGCGGAGGTGGGTGGATCACAAGGTTAGGAGTTCAAGACCAGCCTGGCCAATATGGTGAAACCCCATGTCTACTAAAAATACAAAAACTAGCCAGGCCTGGTGGCATGCACCTGTAGTCCCAGCTACTCGGGAGGGTCAGGCAAGAGAAACACTTGAATCTGGGAGGTAGAGGTTGTAGTGAGCAGAGATCTGTTGCCCACTGCACTCCAGCCTGGGCAACAAAGCAAGACTTTGACTCAAAAAAATAAAAAATAAAAATAAATAGAGAAAGAAAGAAAAAGAAAGGTGTGTGGTACAATGTGGATGAACCTTAAAAATATTACACACAGTGCCCAACACTTTGGGAGGCAGATGTGGGTGGATCACTTGAGGTCAGGAGTTTGAGACCCCGGTCTGGCCACCATAATGAAAACCCATCTCTACTAAAAATACAAAAAAGTGGTCGTGGTGGCATGTGCCTATAATCCTAGCTACTCAGGAGGCTGAGGCAGGAGAATCACTTGAACCTGGGAGATGGAGGATGCAGTGAGCTGAGATTGTGTCACTGCACTCCAGCCTGGGTGACAGAGCAAAACTCTGTCTTGGGGAAAAAAAAAATTACACAAAGTGAAAGAAGCCAATTACAAAAGTCCACATTTATATAGTTTCATTTATATGAAATGTCCAGAATAGGAAAATCCACAAATACAGAAAGTAGATTAGTGATTAGTCACTGGGAGGATGGAGGAATGGGAGTGACTGCTGATGGGTAGAGGGTTTCCTTTTACAGTGATGCAAATATTCTGCAATTAGTAGTGAAGATTGTACAGCTTTGTGAATACTTGTGTTCTTTAAAGGGGTAATATTATGATCTCCGTATTAGTCTGTTCTCACACTGCTATAAAGATATACCTGAGACTGAGTAATTTATGAAGAAAAGAGGTTTTAATTGACTCACAGTTCTGCAAGCTGTACAGGAAGCATGGCTTGGGAGTCCTCAGGAAACTTACAATCATGGCAGAAGGGGAAGAGGAAGCAAGCCCCATTTTCACATGGCAGAGCCAAGGGAGAGAGAGAGCAAAGAAGGAGGTGCTACACACTTCCAAACAACCAGATCTTGTGAGAACTCTATGATGAGAACAGCCAGGGGGATATCTGCCTTCATGATTCAATCACCTCCCACCAGGCCCCTCCTCCAACGCTGGGAATTACAATTCAACATGAAATTTGGGCAGAGACACAGAGCCAAACCATATCAATCTCAAAAATTAATAAATGAATGATGAATAAATAAATAGGTATTTTCAGAATTGCTGGTTAAGGTTATTTAACTTTTCATAAAGAAATTAAATTTTTCTTGAAAAGGAGAAGATTGGATTCAATATTAAATCCAGTGATTTTGAGCAGGGAATAGCCATAGCCTTCTGAACATAACCGGTTTAGGTCTTCAATATATCCTTGAGGTCTTGCTCACTACTACAGCCTGGTAACAACAGTGCCCAATTGCAGGACTAACAGGAGGTAAAGTGGATTAAATAGTTTTGAAAGCAGATTTACAAGTACAGTTGTAACAATGAATGTCGCAAATGCAGTGTAAAGACCCAACATGCTCTGGGAATTATACTAACCAGAACTTTCTAAGAAATGGCACAACTACACAACTACAATAAAGATAATTGAATTAGTTACCCCTAAGGTTTTGAGTGACATCCAAATTTTAGGACTACCTAAATCATATTTTATGTTAATTGAAATACCACAATTCCTTTCCAGGCCAGTTCACACTACCTATTATTCTCTTAATGATTAGTGCAAATCTTAAAAACATTCTCTTTTGCTGACTGATTGTGAGGGATTGGTTTTCTTTTCTTTTCTCTTTTCTCTTTTTAGAATGGGATGATTGTCCACATTCTTTCTGGGAAATGCATGGAAGCTGTGGTGCAAGAAAACAATAAAAATTTGTACTTGCGTCAGTGTGATGGAAAAGCCCGCCAGCAGTGGCAATTTGACCAAGTCTATGCTGTGGATGAACGATGAATGTCAGTGTCAGAAGGAAAAGAGAATTTTGGCCATCACAGTTCATCTCCAAGTGAACTTAAAGAGCTTATGTATTTCATGAAGCTGGCCCTTTTGTGTTTGTGCTCCTGGTATTAGGAGAGAAAAAAGCTCCATGAAAGAATATAGGAAGTTTCTCCTTTTCACACCTTATTTCATTGACTGCTGGCTGCTTTTTTTTTTTTTTAAGGATCCATTTTATCATTGTCTTCATCACTGGGAAATTATTATTACATAGTATAGAAGATTCGTTGTTTTTCTCCACTGAGCACTTAACAATTGCTTTCTCTCTGGCCTGGACATTCTCTGGCAGCACCTACAGGATACATAAATCCAGTGGATCAATTTATTTGTCTTCAAATGGCCTTAACTTGGGTTGTCTGTTTGGCCAACCATGAAAATTAAGGAGTGAAGCGGGTATAATGGCCTGACATTCCAAAAACTCTGAATTGGGTTTATGAGCACAAATGTTGTATTCATTTGTTGAGCCACATCTCAGAAGAAGGAAAGGAAGCTGCAGAGAGGAAGTTTAGGGTTGGAGAGAAGATGCAGGAGCACTTTACCCCAATTCTCCAGCTCAACCCAGCAGCTGAAGAGTCAAAGACCTTGGAAAAGATATTTTCATGTTAATAAGAATTTCCCCCATTATGGAGAATTTCCTTCCTAATGAGAATCTACCTCCATTCACCCTTCCGAGTCTCTTCTCTAACTTGGTTAACAATGACAAGATTCCCTTGCAATTGATTTCTCTTTAGTCCTTGGTGTTGGAAGTATCAGCACAAACTGAGCATTCCCATCAACAAAGGTGTTTACAGTTGAGAAACTCTCCTGCTGGGCGTGGTGGCTCATGCCTGTAATTCCAGCACTTTGGGAGGCCAAGGTGGACAGATCACCTGAGTTCAGGGATTTGAGACCAGCCTGGTCAACATGGCAAAACCCCATCTCTACTAAAAATACAAAAATTAGCTGGGTGTGGTGGTGCATACCGGTAATCCCAGCTACTTGGGAGACTGAGGCAGGAGAATCGCTTGAACCCAGGAGGCAGAGGTTGCAGTGAGCCAAGATCACACCACTGCACTCCAGGCTGAGTGACAGAGCAAGACTCCATCTCGGGGAAAAAAAAAAAAAGAAAAAGGAAAAAAAAAAAACTCTCCTGATGCCTTGTACAGGGTTTGCACTGACTGGATCAGAAACAGCAACGTTTCCAAAAAGGCAAACCTCCCTGGGAGGAAAATTCTTATGACAGGTAACAATTGGGTGTTAATGTTCATGAGAGCTGACAGGGCCATCTCTGAGCCCGTATAACTGTCTGGGACCCTCAGATGTGTCCACAGGTTGAATGCTCATGAGTGTGGGAAGAGCACGGCTCATCTGGAGCACAGCAGAGGCTAATAAGAGCTAAATGACTTTCCTTGCCCTGACCTGGCTTATCTAGTTCAGCTGTAAGAGTTGCTGAGTGGGATGGGCTCTGCTATTTAAAAAACACCATTCATATTCATTTTCCCCAGATGGAGTTACCTTTCCACATGGTCACCTTAGAAATCTTCCCCTAAAGATGCTGAACTCCTTTAGGCTGTCTCAGAACAAAGTATCCTTCAAATAAGAAAAACTGGGTGGCAAGTGCAGTGTTTCCAAACAATACCTATCATAACTACGTATTCATTGTCTACCTGCGAAGTCAAGGGTTCACTGTATTTCTCCTTCCTCAGAATGCACTCTGGACCTGTGCTGTATGATATGGTAGCCACTAACCAAATGTGGCCATTTTAATGTGAATTCATTAAAATCAAAGAAAATGTAAAACTCAATTCCTCAATTGGACTGGCCACATTTCAAATGCTTACTACCCATCTGTGGCTAGGGTCTGCTGTATTGTTGAGCACGGATACAGAACATTTCTTCATCATAAACCATTCTGTTGGACTGATCTAGATAGATTCACTATCCCTTCTAGAGAAGAGACTTTAGCCACTGTCTTCTTGCTTCAGACCCATCTATGTTTAAAACAAGTTTCCCTAAATCCTGAGACTGAGATGGAGCTAAAAATTCTCAGTTGGCAACTGTGTAAAGGGTATTAGTGGTTGAAGAAAAAAAAAATTTTTAAGACCTCTATTTTTTAAATGAACTTTATTATTGGCATTGTGGGTGTTTGAAGTTGCTGAGATAAATTAATATAATTAAATAAAAGGCTGAATTCAATTGTGTAAGTTGTAGTTGGTGGTAATTAACAAAAGGGCCCAGATGGCTTATTGCTTAATTGGTTGAACAAAGCAAGAATGTGGTGTTTCTTGGTTCCTTAACCAGCTCCATGATTTATTACTTTATTACAGAAGTGGCTGTCAACTCAGTCCCTGGCTGGTACTTATAGACGCTTAATTTGAATAAAACAGATGCCTCCATTTAGTTCTAAAAGGACCTTCTCCTTTAGTGTAACCAAGTGTACAAATTCCCTTCTCTATGAACTCAGCATTTGTTTTATCCAAAATGGTCAATTTAAAAGTAGAGAAACTTGTCAGTGGCGAGATCTGATTCCCAAGAGACTGATTTCACTTGTCTCTGAATTTTAAAATTGGATTTCATTGTTTGTTTTTTAAGACTGAATTTTGTTACCACCTCCACCATATTAATCATCATTATTAACTATCCCACTGGGGAGAACAGAGAGAAGCGTGCAGCCAGCAGTCTAGAGTCCCACATTCTTTATGCTGTACTACAACAGTAAGTGTAGATGTCCTCCCTGGAGGGGCTCTGACCTGTTTCCTCTCTGGTCTCAATGCCATAGATCCCACTGGAAAACTCAGAATTCCAACCAACATAAGCATGTGGTTGAAAAGTCCTCAGTGACAATAATGATGCCATCATTACAGCAGATCTTGACATTTTAGAGGTCATGTTATTGTGCTTATTGTGAGGGGGTTCTATTTTCTACTGGAAGGCTATGAAAAAGCCAGTTGGACACTTAGTGATCTGTGACCAGTCACCAAATTTGGGCAAACATAATGCAAACAAGTTGCATTTTTAAAAAAACATTCAAAGAAACAAGGATAGTGTACATAATATGTAGAGTTGTGCAAACATTGTGCAAAACCTTGATACGCACTGCCTTGCTGGGCACAACTCTGCCTATTATGTACACTATGCTTGTTCTTCAGAAGTTCTTTTGAAAGTGCAAATTATCTGTGATTACTTTTGGGCAAAGCCCAAAGCACCTACAAGTCCTGCCCTGATTATTCAAATACCTTGACTTGGGCATATTTTAAATGATATGTCAAGCACAATAACCAAGAAAGTGCTATTTCCAGGATTCTAGAACATTCTACTATTCCTGTATTACTAATAGTCCCTCCACTGGTGTAGAAAATGTGGCACATATACATCATGGAATACTATGCAGCCATAAAAAAGAATGAGTTCATGTCCTTTGCAGGAACATGAAGTTGGAAATCATCATTCTCAGCAAACTAAC
This sequence comes from Plecturocebus donacophilus, assembly GCA_004027715.1. Classification (NCBI taxonomy): domain Eukaryota; kingdom Metazoa; phylum Chordata; class Mammalia; order Primates; family Pitheciidae; genus Plecturocebus; species Plecturocebus donacophilus. The sequence continues at coordinate 119,412 of PVKP010000253.1, read as the reverse complement.
ACAGTAACAAAAAACCAGACACCACATGTTCTCACTCATAAGTGGGAGTTGAACAATGAGAACACATGGACACAGGGAGCGGAACATCACACACTGGGGCCTGTGGGGGGTTTGGGGAGCAAGAGAAGGGAGAACATTAGGACAAATACCTAATGCATGTGGGGCTTAAAACCTAGATGATGGTTTGATGGGTCCAGCAAACCACCATGGCACATGTATACCTATGTAACAAACATGCACGTTCTGCATATGTATTCCAGAACTTAAATAAACAATACTAATAGTCCCTCAATCTCAAATCTTCTTCCCAGTTTCAACTCCTTCTTCCATGAAATGTGCTCTTTGGATATGGCAGTGTGTCCTAGGCATTGTTTTAATATTATGAAGATCTTTGCTGGCTTAGTAGTTCTTTCCATGGGTATGGGATGTTTATATTTCTTCATCACCGTAGGCTCTACATAATACTAATACACTAAGTTATCACCACATATAAACAGCCTGCCTGATGGTTTGTCTTAAAAAAAGAATCATCAGAATCACCGTGATGACTTTACCCCTGGGGTAAGACTTTAACCCTAGTTTACAAGCTTAGTTCAAGGAGACCAGATTCATGTTTGAAAATTAACATTCCCTAACAATTCCCAAACTGTTCAGCTAGCTCACAGTGAATGGACATTCCAGGACCTATGACAAATGCTAAAATGATACAGGCCTTCCTCTCTCTCTCCCTCCCTGTCTCCCTCCTCTCTCTCAGGATGAGAACAGGGCTAACCCTGCTGCAGCTGAAGCTTATGAAAGGCCTTTAGCTTCTCAGCAAAGTGTGACCAGAGGGTGGGACATCCTTTGCTTCATTCAGAGACTCTCAAGAAGGCACTGCTGATCACTCTCCTCTAGGCACAGGCCAAGGGTGGCATTGTTAAATGTCTTATTTAAATAAGATCCAGAAAAACCTGAGCTGCTGTCTTTGAAGTCATGACTTACTCAGATGCACTAATGCTGAAGCTGTTCAGAGGGTGTGAAAGGTGAGCACCTAATTAGATTATCCAAAATTCTCCAAAACGCTCCAACCCATGCCATATGGCTATAGCAGGAGCTGCCTCGTTCCCACCATAAGATCGCACCCCCTCCTCCCAGCTGAACACCTGAACTCATGGGGCAATCAGCACATTCTTCAGTAATTTTGCTATTGAGACTAAGAAATCAGTCTCTCTACCAGTGACTTAAGAGATAACGTGAGGCTAGGCATGGTAGTTCACGCCTTTAATCCCGGCACTTTGGGAGGATCACTTGAGCCCAGGAGTTTGAGATCAGCCTAGGCAATACAGCAAGACCCCCTCTCTACAAAAAAACAAAACAAAACAAAACAAAAATTAGTCAGTTTCATAGCCTGGCCTCAAAATAAATAAATAAATAGATTTAAAAAATTTTAAAAAGAGATAATGTGAGAATGCTGAGCTCTCAGCAGCCTTGTTTTCTGTATATGGCCCTGTGAAGCAGATGAATCCAGTCTGGAGAGTGAATTAGAGACAGGTGTAGGGTGGAAGCAACTATACAAATGGTAGCAGAGGCGAGGGTGGGCTAGAGCTCCGATAGTATTCGAGCTGCCGGCTCCAGTTTGTTCCCCAGGCCTTGCTTGATCCCTGTCTCCGGAGTGTGTGAGACAACCGGAAATGTTTTTGTTTGATTCAGTGCTCCTCAAATTTTCCTGTGCTCACAAGTCACATCAAGTGGAGACTGTGTTACAGTGCAGATTCTGATTCGGTAGGTCCGTGTGGGGCCTGAGATTCTACATTCCTGCAAAGCTCCTAGGTAATGCTGATGCTGCCGGCCGGAGACTCCCATGTGAGTAACAAATGTTGAAACGATTCCAGTAGTTTTCTGGGTTTTTCGAAATTGTTACTTAGAGAATCCTCACTGGATGAGTTCTTGTATTATTCTCCTTTGCTTCGCACAGATCTCTTTTTGAAGCCACATGGTAGGATGATTTGATTCTATGTTTTACAGGATAATGCATTTTTTTTTGAGACAAAGTCTGGCTCTGTTGCCCAGGCTGGAGTATGGTGGCACAATCTTAGCTCACTGCAACCTCTGTCTCTTGGGTTCAAGCAATTCTCCTGCCTCAGCCTCCCAGGTAGCCAAGTAGCTGGGATCACAGGCATACATCACCATGCCTGGCTAATTTTTGTAATTTTAGTGGAGATGGGGTTTCACCATGTTGGCCAGGCTTGTCTCGAACTCCTGACCTCAGGTGATCCACCTGCCTCAGCCTCCCAAAGTGCTGGGATTACAGGCGTGAGCCACCACTCCCGGCCAGGATAACGTATCTTGTTCAATGTAATAACAACGGTTGTTAATTCATTTTCCTCTCTTCCCTCAGCACTCTTCCTCTTTCCCATTCTGTCCGCTAGTTCTTTTTTGACCAGGGGAGTTTTTTAACCTTTTTTGTTGTTCTTGCTATTTGTCTGTGGTCATGTTGTCCCTACCTCACTTTCTTTATCTTGCCCCCAACTTCCCTCTATTTCACATCTTTGAGCAAACCTGCTTTTCCAATGCCATGTTCTTGTGGTAACTTTTATTTCACTCTTACTTTTCCTCTATCTGGGCCTCCATGCCCTTCTGCCATCAGTTTCAACTGGCCAATCTTGATGGAGTGAACAGCATCGGTTTCTCCAAAGGACTTTTAGAACACTGAGCAAATGAATTAATAGCTCTGATTTTCAGCTCTTCTCCTGAGGGAATCCATGGTGTGAAGGTACAGAAATGCCATTTAATATGGATTTGGAATAATAGGGCTACTGGAAGTGCTTCCAATACTGATGGGCATATGGCCCTCATCTTAAATTGGCAGCTGGGGCTCTGGCAGGCAGATCACCCTATATAGTGGATTCACATAGAGGCAATTATAGGGGACTCCCTGGAGATGGACCAGGACTTGTGGTCTCTGAAAATAGCCACATCTAATAGTCAAATATGAAATTAGGTGATTGGAAAACAAATCCTGCCAAAGCACAAGATTTGGTTCTCTTAATCCTTAAGTCCTGCAGTAAAGTTAAAGCATGCATAACTAAGAAAGAGATACCAAATTCATCCTCCAACACCAGAGGCTATAGTAGTGACATTGGGTATTCTGGCCCCACCCACATCCCTCTGGTCTTATTGCTTCAGCTTTCTCCGAAAGAAGTTCCAACTGTCAGTTATCTATATTTCTTCGCCTGGGTTCCACCCCCTGCCCCACCAAAGCCAAAGAAGACTGCTTAATGATGTGGGGCAGCCAGAAAAGCCTTGGAAGTCACATTCCCCAGAAGCAGTCCTCAACTGATGACTGAGAGGAGTTGGTATAGAAATACCTCAGCTCCCTTACCTCTTCCATAGGATAGCTCTGAGGTCCTGTTCTATACCATTCCCCAGAGTTTACCATGGGATTAAGCTCTAATCACTCACAGTGGTAGCTGGCTCGATAATGCGTCTTTAACTGGCTACATTCCCTTCTCCACTTCCTTACTGGTGTTTCCTGGGCTCATCTTCCAAGCAGACCACTTGCACACAAATCCTTGTCTCAATCAATGTCTCTTAATGGGGAAACCCACCCAAACACACATGGCTTGTCTCACCAAAAGCTTGCATCTATAAGTTATCTTTATTACTAGAGTTTACTCTTTGTTTCACCAGTAGTCTTAACCCATGCACAAAATAACCCCATTCCCCTGAGTTGAACTTGTCCTATAAACTGCAAGGCTAGAGTATGGGCTTCTAGGCAGCTGTGCCCACAAGAAAGAGTCTAGGGGAGGAGCAACATACTTGGTCCTTATCCCAATCTCGTTATAACATTAGACATCCTTCCTCCCTGGGGAAAAGGGAATGGGGAGTGGAGAGAGGCCATGAGTGTTTCACTAACTGATGCTCTTCTTCAAGAAACCTGAAGCCTAGTGAAGCAAGTTTCCTCCTGCCTGACAAAAAATGTTCCCTCTCATATTTCAGTTATTTTCCTATAACTGGTACATATCAGTATTAGAGGATATACAAGTATACCATAGAAGTTAGGAGTGGAGTGCATGGTTGCTTTCCATGATAAAGTGAGGGAGATTCAGATATGAGTACTGAGGAAGGGATGGGTTCAAACAATATGATGAAGAGTAAGATGCAAGAAGGCATCTCTAACGAGGGCAGGAGTGACTTGCCAGAGGAATTTCCAGGGTTAGGTGTGTAGTCCTCAATATAAAGTTATTTGCCTTATTTCCATCACCCCAAACTTTTAGCTAAGACTTCCATAATGACTTGTGTAGGATGTTGGGAATGGAAATCAAGGAATAGGGCTGAGCTCCTTGGACAGGACAGAGAGGGAAAGAGCAGCCTTGTGGGGTGGGATAGACACCAGTAAGACTGAGCATTCAGGCCAGGTGTGGCGGCTCACACCTGTAATTCCAGCACTTTGGGAGGCCGAGGCGAGTGGGTCACTTGAGCTCAGGAGTTCGAGACCAGCCTGGCCAACATGGTGAAACCCCCATCTCTACTGAAAATACAAAAATTAGCTAGGCATGGTGGTGACCACCTGTAATCCTAACTACTCAGGAGGCTGAGGCAGGAGAATCACTTGAATCCAGGAGGTGGAGGTTGCAGTGAGCCAAGATCATGCCATTGCACTCCAGCCTGGGTGACAGAGCAAGACTCTGTCTCAAAACAAAAAACAAGACTGGGCATTCAGTGGAAACAGAACTCAAAAGCCAGAGTGACAGTGGTATGGAAAAGAATTAATACAGATTATTGCCACACACCACCAAACAGTACCAATCAGGATATTTCAAAATTATGTTAGACTATGAACTAGAGTTGGGGTAGCAAAGTTTTTCTGTAAAAGGCTAGATAGGAAATATTTTTGGCTTTGCAGACCCTGTTAATTCTGTTAACTACTCAACTCTGCCAAAGGAGCCATGGACAGTAATCAACAAACGAACATGGCTGTATTACAGTAAAACTTTATTTACCAAAACAGGTGGCTGCCAGATTTGGCCAACAGCCAGTTTGTCACCCCCTGGACTACAGTGTTTGACCAAGCTGTAGGAGATAAATTACAGATTCTTTAAAAATAAACAGAGAAATATTACCAAAGAAATAGTGAATGAGCTTGGAAAATATAAAAATAAAGTGTTTCTCTGTTATAAATAACCAAACAGCAAAAAATAACAGGGAAACAGTGTGTAGCATATGTTCTCATTGTGAGCAGACTCCAGTCCTTTTTAGAAAAAAGTAGGAATAAGCAAATTGTTTTTAAAAATCAAATAACAAAACATTGACACTGCAGCTCACAGTCTTCCTTCTTTGGGGAATGTAAAGATTCCAAGGGCCTTCACTGTAAACAGAGGTTGAGCAAATTCGCTTTCTTTAGGAGGCCACAGTTGCAATGAGAACATAAACATGGAGGGGAGGGCTGCTCAGAAGCACAGAGGAACTCTCAGCATCTTAGCCAAGCCAAGGGGATTCAACTGTGCCAAGAGTTACAGTTTAACACTCTAGTTTTTATCTTACTGTGGTGAAGACATTCACAAAGGGCAAAGCACACACTCCCCCGGCACACAAATCTCTTGCGTTTGAGAAGTAAGGACAATCAGACACAAGCTCTGGTGTAGGACAACAGCAGTAACCTCTGGTTATTTATATAAACTCTGATCCCTGGCATCAGACTTCAAAACACAAATGGTAGAAGTCAAGCCAAGGAAAGGGACTTCCAAAAGCAAGCCTTGAGGCCAGGGCTATACCCAGCCAACAAACCTCACTCCTTGTGCTCCAAAGCCAACATGAGCTCATAAAACACGTTTAACAGCCAAGACCAGGTGCCCCCTGCCTGTTATAGTCTATGCTTGGGGCTGTCCAGCGCATCACGCCCCTTCACATGTCGGTGTTGACATATCCAAGGCTGGTTCCAGATAAAACAGCCCGAGGCACCTCACCCTCCTCACACTCATGGACAGCTCCAAGCTCTCCAGCCGTGTCTACTTTGCATTCTGTTGTTGTACCGGCAGTGCCGCTGATCCCAGCTATTACCGTCTAGTGAGCCTTCGCCATGCGCAAGGGACAGGCAACTGTACAGATCCGAGTACCCAGGTGGAAGCCGCAGTTGAGGCCTACTGACTTTTATCCTGGAGTAAAGTCCTGTTCCCCGCACTGCCCCATGTTGGTCATATGTAAAGGAATGGAACTCTTTGAGAATCTCCAGTCAACTCTCTGAGAACATCCTTGGCCACTCTCCATGGAAGGCCCTGGCACATGGCTCTAGGTAGTCGGCTGGTTTGTCTGATGGTGGGGCCGCCACTGTCTCCTGAGTTTCCAGCTCCATGCCCTGACTATAATATCCCCTCACAGACTGGTTTAGGCAATGCCCTCACGCCCCAGCTTGTCAGGTATTCAGGTCCCTCCACCTACCTATCTGCCACCTCCTCACCTATTCTCTCTATCTAGATGACTCCAGACTTGCAGGTGGGGTCCAGAGGGACACGTGATCTATGTTGCTTTAAGGTGGCTCTTGTCCCTACACTGTGATTCAATACAGTTCAGCAGAATTATCTTTCAGCAAGTCATAGGTTCCTTTTAGCCAAGAGCCATGGTCTACACTTCCTCATTTCCCTCTTAGTGGTTACCATGGAGTTGGATGCTTGGATTCCACTACGGAGGAGATAAAACAGGAGTTAGGATATGGAAAATGACATTTCAAGAGATGGGAGAAAAATCAAGTAGAGAAAAACATGGACATGATTAGACAGTAATATCTCTGTGACCAAACATAGGTACTCACTGCCAGAAATCACAGTAATAACAACTGTAAGTGCTCAGGCCGAGCTAGCTTACTGCACATACTGTTGCTATGATAATATTAACAACATTAATATTAATATTGTTGTTAATATTGTAACATCGCAATAGTTGTTGTACCCACATTATTTCTTCTTATAATCACAATAGGCCAATGATGTGAGTACTGTTATTATTATCTCCATTTTATATTATTTCATTCTATAGTTGAAGAGTGAGATTTCCACAGGCAGAGTAATTTTCCTAAGGCTATACAATTTCAAAAGTGATGGACCTAGATCACAAGCCCAGGTTCATTCAGTTCCAAGGCCTTCACGTTTAACTTCCACATTTCATTGCTTCCCAGTATTTGTGAGGAAAGAAAATAAAAGTGACTATCCAAATGGAAATGGGTAAAAATAAGGGCCAGGTTGTTTTAGGACCTGCCAAATTAGGTGCATTGGTTTGCATGGGTTCGGGTACAAAGAGCAGAATAACCAACTCCCAGGGGCTTAAGAAATAAATATCTTTCGTCATCTCACATGTCTGGTTGAGGACAGACAGCTCCGTGCCTGGTACAGTGGCCTCCAGACACCTGTGATCCAGGCCCTTTTTAACCTTCCACTCACCATTTCTGTCAGCTTTTGATCCTGGTTTCTATCTCTTTACGGGCACAAGATGGTCACCATAAGACTAAACATTACATCCTGGCCCCAGAATCCCAAACAGAATGGAGAGGGTAGCAGAAGCAAGTTCTCCTCATTAATTATGTCTTTCTCTTTACTGAGAAAGCAAGATCGTTCCCAGAAGCCCCCAGCAGACCTCCCATCTGTCGCATCGGCCAGAGCCCTCCAGCAGCAAGGGTGGCTGGCACAGCGGCTAGGAAAGTACCCCAGCAAAGGCGGGACAGGCTGGGCACGTTGCCATCCAGAACTTCACAAAGGTTCTGTGAGCCACGAAGTGGGAGGTGGCTGCTGGATGGCCAGGGACAGTGCCTGCATTTTGAGATGACTCCTCTCCCAGGCAGGATTGGGGTCTGCTTCTTTTTTTATTGTTATGGGATGAAAATTGCAGGACACTGAGACAGAGACCTACAAAATCCTGTGCTCACAATTCCTGGATATTATCCATTCAGCTCCTGCCCTCTGCCCAAGTAGGAACCTACTCAGTTTGGGATGGGAGGACAGTGCTGCCATCTGGAACTCAGCTGCCGCTAGCATAATTGGTCAGACACTTTGGGAAGCTGTGGTGTTCTGATCTCTTTTATTGCACAGCTTCCAACCAAATTTGTGGCCCAGGTGTGACAACCAGTAGAACTCTTACTTTATCCTTGTCTCTGAGAGTCTGGCTTCTCCTTGCTTTCTAAAAGAAACATAAAAGGCAAGCAAGCATGGCATGTCAAAGTGAAGGCGGTGGGCTTCCCATGGGATATATGATGATTTTCTTCCTTTGGTGTAAACATATAATCTAGGAAGTTGCATCAGAATCTTGCTTAAAACAGTAATGACAGCCTTTTCACCCCATCTGCTTCCCATTAGTGGGAAAAGCCATTACATGGTAGTGTCGAGGGGCCTCTGGATTTTCTCAAGGCTTTACCATAAGGCAGATGCTTAAGACAAAATCCTCCAACCCTTTGGTTCTAATCCTCCTCTTCTTAGTCTACTCAGAAACCACAGAAGGTAATAGGATCTGGCCGATATTCATGAGGGCTGGGCTGGTAAAGCAAAAACCCTTCTGTGTGTGACAAATTTCACTGGCTGTGCTTTAGGTGGTTTGCAAAGCAGAGTTAAGTTTCTGGATGATATGTTCACGATTAGCAAACCAGATTATAACGCCCTTTCGAGAGTGAATTCTAGTTCTTAGGATTACTTTGTAGATTTATAAACAATAAATATTTATTAAATATCTATTATTTACCAAGGTCACACCTCTAGAGCCTTGTCCAATGTGTTTTCTGAACCAATGGCTTGGATGACTTGATGATTCACTCATGAATCAGAAAATTGCAAAATATCATCTTCACTGAATTTTATGTCAGCATAGACTCCAACAGAGTTGAATACGTACTCCCTGGTTTCTGGGAAGGCAGGGATATTTCAAAAACAATTCCAGGAAGGCAATCAAATGCTCCTTTTGATGTGTTTGCCAAGTGGGACACAAAATAGACCTATATTCATAAATAACAATCTTTTCCCAACATTCCCATGGGGATATGCCCAGCATATAGTGATCCTTAAAATATATATTTGTGAAGTAATAATCCACCTATGTTCTGATAACTTCCAAGTGTTTCTCCAGCCTTGACTCCACCCGTGAACCTCAGATTCACACTCGCAAGCACCTTCAATCTACACTAGAGCCCAGGTGATCTACTTAAAGCACTCCCCTTCCATAATGTCTTCTCCACTCCCCATCACCTTCAGAATAATGCCCCCACTCCCCAGCACAGCCTGACTACAAGTTTCCCCGACTCTGCCTCCACCCTCTGGACTCACCTGCCACTATTTGCCCCGTCTCTGAACACCGTTTTTGTAGTTCCCAATACAACACGATGCTTTTCCCGGTCTCTGCTCTTACCACGCTGTTCCCTCTGCACAGAATGCCCTTCCCTCCTTTTACCAGCTTCTTCTTACCTATCATGCAAGACTCGGTTTATGCATCATGTCTCTGGAGCCTTAAACCCTTAGGCTGAGTTCATTATGCCTCTTCTGAAGCACTGCATATGGAGCCCTGTCTTAACATGGACCACTTTGTGTTAAAATTATCAAAAAGGTGTTTCCCCCACTACACTTGAAACAAATTTTGCTTCTATTTTTGCCCAGAGTCCCTAGCAAAGTACCTGACTCTTGATAGGTATGTAATACATGCTTGTTGAACTTCAGCTACAGTGATTGCAACATCTTTCATGCCTAGACAGAAGCAGAATGAAAGTGGAAAAGAAAAATTACAGAGCAAAAAAATTACAGAGCTAAAATTTAGACACTTAAGATGTTTATTTGAGGTCCAATTTAAGAGGACTTCGTCCTGATCACTTTTTGGCTGGCTTTAGACTCTCCACATATGGCTGTAACAACTGCAGACCTCGCATCCTCCCACTACACTATTCCATTTTTCTTTTGCTGCATAAGAAACTACCCCTAAACTTAGTGGCTTAACACAGCAACGATTATGGCTCATGATCTTATGGGTCAGGAGTTTGGGCATGGCTCAACTAGGCAAGTCCTCTGCTTCCTGGGGCTCTAACTGGTGTCACTTGGTGGTGGTAGCTCATGGCTGTTCTTTCCTGGAGGGTACAAAAGAGCTTCTCACACAGCAGGGGCAGCTGGCGGGCTGGATTCACCTGGGCCCTTCCATCTCCGTATAATCTCAAGATCATCTCCATCATCTCTGCGGCATCTCTGCGACAGCTATCTTACACAGTGGCTGAGCATCTCCAGAGACCAACAGGAGGTCTGCCAGTTTTCTTAAAGCCCAGAGCTGGGGCTGACATAGCATCTCCTCCAGCATACTCCTTTGCTCAAAGCAATCGCAGGCCAGCCCAGACTCAAGGGGGAGGGAAAGCATACCCCACCTATCAAAGGGATGAGTAGCAAAAATGTGCAGCTATCCTTAAGCTGCCATGCCCGCAGGCCCAGTGGCTAAGACTGAGTCTATGTCTCAGATTCTCCAGCTAAGCTCTACTGCTTACTCTGACTGAACTGACTTGCAGAATGTGCCTGCCCATGAACTAATCACTGTGACCAGGAGCTTGGGAAATCTTGATTAGAGCTGGAGGTGGAAACAATTCTGGCCAATATTACGGTTAAGAAACTCTGTAGGGGCCGAGTTGGTGGCACACACCTGTAATCCCAGCACTTTGGGAGGCTGAGGCAAGCAGATCTCTTGAGCTCAGGAATTTGAGACCAGCCTGGGCAACATGGCAAAAACCAGTCTCTACAAAAAATAAAAACAAAATAGCTAGGCATCATAGCATATGCCTATAGTCCCAGCTACTCAGGAGGCTGAGGCAAGATCACTTGAGGCTGGGAGGTCCTGGCTGCAGTGAGCCATGATTGTGCCACTGCACTCCAGCTTGGGTGACAGAGAGAGACCTTGTCTTTAAAAAAAAAAAAAAAGAAAAAAGAATTCTGTAAGAAGAGGTGGTGGCAGGGGTTGCTGGGGAGGTATCTTAGTTTCTGGTAATGTAAGTGCAGCCTGAACAAAGCCTTGGATGCAGGTGATTTACTTGGGAGGGGATCCCAGGAAGCAGGGATCACCCAGGAAGTGAGAGGGAAGAGTAAGAGAGGGAGGGCAGAAAAGCCAATGTGAGGGTGCTGTGAGCAATGGGGTTTGATTCTTTCCGCTCTGAGATGCCCACAGAACATGTTCCAGAAGTATCCACCTCAAGAACAGCAGACTGAGACATTTTCCCATCAGCTCTCATCCCTTACTGGGTGACGGCCACACCCACCCGGAGCCATTAACTCCCTGCAATACGCTTTGCAGGCTGCACTTGCAGGAGCAGAGCAGGCTCCCAAGGCTTTAGAGAAGACCCCAAGGCCGTAATGTGGAGAGGGCGGGGCTTGCCCTAGATGTTGTGCAAGATGAATCTGAGCCCCCATGGAAGTTCCACCAGAGCAGAGGCTGATATCCAAGGAGGCCCCAGGATGGAACACTGAGCGCCAACACATCTGCAATAAGAGCAAATCAACAAAGGTTTCCTCAGGTCAGAGCCCAGCTCGCCTTGCCAAATGGCTCGCAGGGATCACTTCTGCAGCTGATGCGGTGGACGCCCAGGGGGCACCTCCTTCCTGTGCCGAGGACTGACACGGGGCAGCTTCCCCTGGGGCTATGCCCACCCAGCAGCATCACCAGAAACATACCTCTGGCTGATCAAAGTTAGGTTGTTTTTTTCTTTTTTGAGACAGAGTCTTGCTCTGTCGCCCAGGCGCAATGTCACTCACTGCAACCTCTGCTTCCTGGGTTCAAGCATTCTCCTGCCTCAGCCTCCTGAGTAGCTGGGACTACAGGCATGTGCCACCATGCCCAGCTAATTTTTGTATTTTTAGTAGAAACGGGGTTTCACCATGTTGGTCAGGTTGGACTCGAACTCCTGACCTTGTGATCCATCCACCTCGGCCTCCCAGAGTGCTGGGATTACAGGCGTGAACCACTGCGCCTGGCCAAATTTAGGTTTATTGGCAGTTGTCACAGCAAGAAAAACCACCCACATGGGGAACCACGGGTGTCTCAGTAGAAGGGTGTTGAGAGGAGCTTCTCAGGAGATTAGGGCTTGGGTCAGGTGATTTGGGGAATGGTTGGGAAGCATGGTCTGGCTCGGGCTTGGGGCTGTCAGAAAGTGGGGTAATTGTATAATTGGGTCTCCTAATAATTTTTATCTAGGAGGTTATGGCAAGAACAGAGCGGGGCTGGAGCTGTACTTGATGAACACCCCTCATATTTGCCAGGTGGAGCTTTTCGGTCATTTTCGTAGTTTGCCGGGTGTTCTTGTTCTAGTGTGGTTGTGTCTTACGCCACTGCAGCCACAGAGTGAGCTTGTCTGATGTTGGTGTTCTGTGAAATTGTGTACGTTAAGCAAGGAGGGGACTCCAGTCAGACCTGGTGGCCGGTGACTTTTTTTTCTCAGGTCTCATATGAGACAGGCTCTGCACCCTCAGAAGAGTGGCAGGCACCCATGTTAACACAGCTGCGTGGCTCGAAGCAACAATCACGACAGAAGAACAGGCACCGATCAGTCAGACTCTTCTCCTAAGAAGCTCTTTTGAAGTGTGGTGGAGACATTTGCGTGGCTTCTGTCTACCTCCTCAGTGACTCACAGTGCAATGCTAATGGCTGAACCTGAGTGATGCCAGCAGCAAGGAAACTGACAGGGCTGGCCAGTCCATTTCTTGTCATTCACCTGAGGGTGACAAAGCATGACGGTGACAGCTCAGATGACATTCCTGCCATGAAATCCTTAAACTAAATGGAGCCTGGCCGCCAGGGAGGAGAGGGACAGGCATTCCAGGTGCAGACTCTGCTGCTGGCTGCAGCCACACAGGAGAGCTTTAAACAGGGCTCTGAGCCTGGAGAGGAGCCTCGGCAGCAGGACTTGTGCACCGCTACTACACTGATCAATGCCAATAGCTGGCCCAGGCTGGAGGACAGGCCAACACTCATCAGACATCCTGTGTCATATGAGACCTGAGGAAAAAAAGTCACCAGCCACCATCGGGCAAATCAAAGGTGTAAGGAAGTCAGCACAGGTGAAGTACACAGTAAAGAAAGCTACATGTTTCAAAGGATGTGCAGACTCCTTGAGCACCCCCAACTCAGCCTCACCATCGGCATTTAGACAGTGCAAAGTTGAATGAGAATTTCATTAGGACTTCTGGAAGCTCGTCTCTTTCTTACCAGACCCAGGCTTAAGACCAGAGTCCTAGCAGAGGTTAATATTCCAGATATGAGCCAGAGACCATCTCATCTGTGCCAGGGGCATGTCACCCAAACTGAGGTCATATAATTAATAATATAACCTCCAAGTTCAGTCAGGTATGGCGGAGACACCTCTGGTGCCTGCATCACGTGTCCTCAGGCCTCCTCTGCTTTCAGCCACAGCTGCTGAACAGCTCTGTGCAGGCTCAGGTCCCCTGAGCCCTGTGTAAGTGTCTTCTGCATTCTGCCCCGGGGTCTTCTCTGAAGGCAGAGTTACTCAAACATCCAGGGAGCAGCACCCTGGCTTGCTAGGACAGTTAACACTCCCAGGACAACTCCCAGTCCCTGAGGGGACAGAAACCAGTAGATGGATGCCTGGCCTTTGTCTTTCAGGTGGATAATTCTAGAAAGCATCCTGTACATTTTTTAGGAGGGTCAACGGAATCAAGGGAAGACTTTAATGTGTCCTTCTGTTGGCCCCTCCTCCTTCTGCCCCCTCTCAGTCCCTCACCCCGCACCCCTGCTTCCCAGGTTCACCTCCCTCATGAACCACCTACATCCAGTGTGTGTCTCATGCTCTGCTTGCAGGGAAACCCAAACAAAACCACACATGAGCAGTCTTCCTTTATAACACAGGCTTTCTAGACTAACATGGCGGGTGCACATTCATTCTGCAACTCAGGCCCTAGAACGGAAACAGGGCCCAGCCATCCAGATCCCTGTGGGAATCCTGCCACAGGGCACCTGGCCCCAAGCTAGGGCTGGTCCTGCATCCTAACATAACCAAGAAATTCTTTCCAGTTTTCTTGGCTGGGTCCTTTCTAGCAGGAATATGTTGATGGCATGTGACAGAAACTGAAATTGAACCAGTTTGGTCCTGTAGAATCAGGGGAGATTACTAGAAAAATACTGAAGCACCACATGAAATTGAAGGAAGCGTTTCCCCAATCCATGGGAAGGGCAGGGGTGCAGTTGGGTCTCAGGGGAAAAGCCTGGTTTTTTCCACATGGAGAGGACTGTGGCCCCAAACAGCTCAGGAGGCCCATATGAAAGAAGACACATGCATATGCAAATATCATAATGAGAAAGGGTTTCTGTAGGCTCCAGGGAGGAAGAAGCTTTGCCACTATCTTTTCCGTGATTAACTCACTCGAGTGTCTAAAACAGTATCTGCAATATGGTATATGGGTAATAGACATTTGTTGAATGAATGAACAGTAGAGGGAGGAGGAGGGAAAGAGAGGCGGTGGGATGGAAGAAGGTTTGAGGTGGGATGGAAGAAGGTTTGGGGTGGGATGGAAGAAGGTTTGGGGTGGGATGGAAGAAGGTTTGGGGTGGGATGGAAGAAGGTTTGGGGTGGGATGGAAGAAGGTTTGGGGTGGGATGGAAGAAGGTTTGGGGTGGGATTGAGAATGAAGCTATCCAGCCTCCAGCTTCGGATGAGCCCTGCCTTTTCCAGGGATCACGGCTGGGGATGTTATCTCACCTTCCTCAGCTCAGAAGTTTGCTGTGGCTCCCAGTTTCCTGTGGACAAAACCTGACCTCCTTAGTGTTACGTGCAATTCCCTTGCAAGCTGGCCCCTACCACCTCCTGTCCACACACCCTCCACTCAGGACACACTGGCCCACAGCCCAGGGCCATCCTGAGGGAACTGCCCTAAGGGTCCCTTTGCCCTCCTCTGGGACAGACACACATGCTTTGAAAGGAATTTTCAATTGTTTTTATGAGGAAGACATATTATCTTGTTCATGTAATACTCTCTAGCAGAACCCAGTAGGGAATAATAGATTCTGCATACATAGTAATACTTTTCTAACTCTGGAAAGAAAGGCATTTTATTATATAGATAAAAAGAAAAGCATTTATAGCAACAAATAATTAAAATATTATAGGAATAAAATATTTTAAATAAGAATTAAGCGGGAAAATTGAAATTGTACTTGAGTTGCGAGGCCTATGGCTTGTAACTTTTCTGAGAAAGTTAGAGAAGCGTGAACGAGTGTCTTCACAGTGTTCGTCGTTACTGTTCTTGCTACATACCTACCATTGTTTTTCCTC
Source organism: Plecturocebus donacophilus (assembly GCA_004027715.1). NCBI lineage: Eukaryota > Metazoa > Chordata > Mammalia > Primates > Pitheciidae > Plecturocebus > Plecturocebus donacophilus. Next base: position 104,156 of record PVKP010000253.1, on the reverse strand, counting down.
TTCAGAATGTGGCTTTTCATACCTTAATACATTTGCACAGAGTAAATTTTGGATAAATTTGAGCCAGCGAGTGGAAGATGTATCTTATATTCCAGCAAGACTGTAGCATGTGTGTGTGTGTGTGTGTGTGTGTGTCGTTCTGCTATATTGTAGGATGCTTGAGGACAAGGTCCTTCTCAGCCACGGCACAGAAATACGGATCAATAAGTGTGTGCTGAATAGATGAAAAAGGAAAGAGAAAAGCAGCAATGTAGACTCTGTGCCTAACACTGTGCAAGGTGCTTAGCACGTGGGTCGTCTCATTTAATCCTCACAACCACCCTGCAAGGCGATTTTCATCATGTCTAATTTACAGAGGGAGAAACTGTGGGCTGCCCAAGGTCACAAAACTAACAAAGGATTCAAATCCAGGAAGCCAGATCGTACCGCCCTTGCCTTCTGCATGGAGCGCCGCAGCCTTCAAAAGTTAGCTTGCGCCACCTAGTGGCAGAACCAAAACAGGAACAGGAACCAGGTCAGCCTGCAACAATCTGGAAACAGCAGGCTGCACACCCCAGTGGGGCTTGTAAGACCTGGAGAAGCACAGGCGCGCCTGGTCCCACACTCACCCCCAACGCCACAGCTGGAAAAAGACAACGCAGGGCCCAGAATCAGATAGCCTGGGAAGGTGTACTCTAAATGAAGCATTTCCTATTGAAATACATTTTTTCTTCCCATACTGTGAACGCAGCGGTTCCCCCAACACCCCCTCGCGCTCTCAGCATGTTCAGGCTTCCCTTGACCTCCATCTGCTGTCCCCCTCCCGGACCCAGCACTGTTTTAACACTGAGGGTCTAACCTTGTGCTCCTGAGGCCTGGTTTGCTGGTGACACGTCACCCAGAACATGCAGGGGCTGTCCCCGGAACGACACCGGGCACTCCGGCACTCCAGGCTTCTGGCTCATCTGTGAACAGCTGCGGTCATTTGGTGGCGATGACGCAACAGCTCACCCGTCTATGCACTCCCCTCCTAGCTGCAGTCCCGCCTGCTCAGTTTTCACATAGTCGTTTTTGAAGAGGGGCAGTGTTTCCCCTGCAGTTTACTGACAATGTTTACAGAGAAGCTATTGTTCAAGCTACTGTTCACTGCCTCCTGCCCCTGCTCAAAACACATGAAAAGTCATTCTGCCCTAGAAAATATAGATGCCTTGGCCAGCAGGCAGGTAAACATCCTCATGGTTTTGTGGTTTCATTCATTTTCTCCCTCATTCACTCTCTTCTCTCTCTCATTCTTTCTCTCTTTCTCTTATTCTCTCTCTCATGCTCTTTCTCTCTCATTCCTTCTCTCTCTTCCTCAGTCTCTATCTGCATCTCTCTTTCATAAGCAGAAACACACATACACACTGTGATATAAGAACATACAAAACCACACCTAAGGATACTGGAATACAACTTAAGGTGCATGTAAAAATGTGCAGAGAATGGGCAGTGCAGAAAAGCTGGAGTTGTCTGGGGAGAAGACTGCTGGGCCCTGGTGACAAGCCCTTCTCTGAACAGCCTCCAGTGAAGAACAGTGACAATCCCAGGTCAATGTGCCTTCAGTTCCTTAGAGAAAAAAAGACAGGGAAGACAAAATCGCTGTGAGAGGCACAGAAATGACAGTGAGGCATCTCTCTGTTTTTACTTGAAATGGGGATGCATTTTCAAATGCTTTGCTTACCTCGGGTGGTGAATTCACTTTTTTTTTTTTAAGAGACGGGGTTTCTCCATGTTGGTCAGGCTGGTCTCGAACCCCTGACCTCAGGTGATCCACCCACCTTGGCCTCCCAAAATGCTGGGATTACAGGTGTGAGCCACCATACTCAGCCAGGTAGTGAATTCTAATGCACTTTCATGAGTTAGAATTCACGAGTTACCTCTGCACACCAGGGGAAGGCATCCCTGAGTGCTCTCTGACAGCTGAATGGATTTCCTCAGAGATGCCCTTATTCCAGCACTATTTCTGCAATGTGTAACAAGCACCGTCCTTGGAACCAGTTTCCTGCACTTGGGAATGAGGCAATGGAGACTGAGGAGGCCTAGAAGGGGACCAAACAGAACTTTGGCTGGGATGGGCTCCTCATCAATGTGTGTGTGGAGGGGGCATGGCCAGGGAGGGCAGAACTTCCTGACCAGCTTGGAGTGTGTGGAAAGCAGACTGGCTAACACAGGTGCCATCCCAGCTCCTCTCATTGTGCTTGGCACACAGCAAGAACTTGATAAATATTGATTAAATGAAGAGGAATAGCAGATGCTTACTTCACATTTTCCACCTGCCAGGCCTTGTTCTAAGTGCTTTGCTTATGCCAACTCGTTTGATCCTTTCAACACTCCAGTGAGGCCAGTACTGTTATTCTCCCCATTTTACAGATGGGAAGACGGGGCACAGAGAGACTAAAGTGCCCAAAATCAAACTAAGACAAGGCAAAGCAAGGATATAGATGAGTTTGAAGCAGCTGCTGCGCTAACTGCTTACAATTGTTATGTCATTTGACCCTCATAGGACGCTGTGAAAGAGTATCATTGTCTCCATTCTATAGGAGAAACTCCTGCTCAGAGAGGTTCAACCAATTCCCACTAATAAGTGGCAGACTTAGGATTTGAACCAAGGACAATCTGACTGCAGATATAGACATAGGGGATTGATGCCTCCCATTTCCCACTCAAGTGAGTTCCTAGGCTGTTGGGAAACAGCCTGGCAGTGCCAGGGTTGTCTGTCCTATATGCCTGCTGAGCCCTGGCTGACTGGGCCCTGACAACGGGCATTCTGGGACTGGCTGGAGATCCAGGGACAGGCTGGGAGGGGTGCAAAGGCCCTATATGCTCCCTTCCAGTCATCTGGGGTGTCCTCACATTGGCAAGGGCAGTGTTCCCTTTCTCTCAGTGGGTCAGGGATGCCATTGAGAGGTTCCTGGAAACCAGAACTGCTGGTTTCTTCTGGCCCATGTCTCAGATGCTGGCCTCTGGGAAGTCTAAATCATTCTCCTAAAATTGATGTGGGGGAGCTGAGGCTTGAACCCAGACATTCAACCTCAAAGATCTCACCTTTTCTACTCTCAAAGAATGTATATATAGACATTCTATAGCAAGCAAATAAAGGTCATAGAAAAAAAAAAAGATGAAGTTAGTGGAGGTGTTTTGATTTCTTCCGTGTGTGAGCACCACGCCACATTCTGGAGCAGACCTGTTCAGTAGAACTTGTTGTGAAGATGGGAAAGTTCTGTACTTGAGCCGTCCAGTATGGCAGCCACGAGCCACAGCACATGCGCGCATGTACCTGAAATGTGGGAGCGTGACCACTAAAGCACTGGCTTCTTCATTTTATTTAATTTTAATACACTTTAATTTAAATTCAGAGCTGGGTATGGTGGCTCATACCTACAATCCCAGCACTTTGGGAGGCTGAAGCGGGAGGATTGCTTGAGCCCAGGAGTTCAAGACCAGCCTGGGCAACATGGCAAGACCTGTCTCTACAGAAAATACAAAATTGGCTGGACATAGTACATGCCTATAGTTCCAGCTACCGGGGAGGCTGACCGCAGGAGCCGGAGGCTGCAGTGAGCTATGACTGCACCACTGCGCTCCAGCCTGGGTGACTTGTCTCAAAATAAGTAAATAAATAAATACATACATAAATAAATTTACATTTAGAAAGCCACACGTAGCTAGTGGCTACCATGTGGAACAGTGCAAAAGCCCCGCTAGGCACATCTCGAGATATCACTGAGGCCAGTAACTGACTGGCTGGGTTTGCTTCAGACCTCAGGGCGAAGCTCCTGCAAATGTCAGCTGCCCCTCGCTTACATGAAGTAGGCTGCCCCTTGGGAAGGCGAACACATGGGCACAGAGGGTTTTTGGCTGTGCTGCTCTCCTGTAAGCTGGCGTGGGCTTGGGCCTGCCCACACCAGAGTCCCATGGCTCTGGCTCCCCAAAGACCTTAGCGCTTTCACCTCCATCCTGAGGAGTGCTGCTGTTCGCTCTGCTCCTCCTCTTCCTCCTCCCCATCCCCCAGCCGAGAAGGACAGTAGTCCCCTTGAGGTTGCCCCTTCAGACAAACCAGGACAGCTTCATCCAAGTATAGAAATAGCCACGTGCCTGCTCAAGTCACATCAGAACAGAGCTGAGGGGAACCTTAGAAGTCATTCCTTCATCCCCCCTACTCCCACCTCATTTTACAGTTGAGAAGCCAAGACCTAGAGAGGTGATCAGTATCATCTTTGGCCTCTTTGCCCAGGGCAGTGACCCACTGAGTCCACAGATGGGGTAGGAAAATGTGTGCGTGCAAGAAAAACAGGAACCATCTGGCGAGGTCAGGCATTCCTTCTGCCTCTTTATGTCCATAGGATAGTTTTTTAAATTGATGATGAGGAAAGTGCACGTTTGGCAAAGAGGACAAAGCTTCCAATCATTTAACTGCCAACACATAGATTGGGGTCACTTATTGGTGAGAAACATTTCTGTCCTGTTCTTACAGATTCTCTGTAACATAATTCTAGTTTATAAACCCTGCCTTGCACAGAGATTAGGGCCCAGTTCTTATAAATAACAAATGCTTGGAGCGTATTTATTGATTGCATGACACTGTTTATCCATTTTGGAGTGAGTAGTACTAACAATCTTAACACTTCCAAGCAGAAAGTTCTTCATGGCTAACTTCACTGATTTTTCCCCCTGCAACTCAGCGTGGTATGGAGAGAGCTTAGCCAAGCCAGATGGACAAGTCATTAGCAGGCCACGTCCTGCTAGGAATATGTAAGCTATATATGGCAGACCTTGTCCAGGGTCTAAAGTTGAAGGTTTCGGCTAGGGTCACGCAGATCATAGCAGACTTGAAGTGAGAGCTGCTCTCCTGATTTGCAATAGTCTGCATAGCAAAGTGTTGGGCACCACTGAAATGTATCAGGGAACTCACTGCAATAAAAACAGTCGGAACGAATCATCCCAAAGTTCCAGCAACCAGGAAACAGACACAGTAAGGTAAGCAGTCTAGGTTCCCATGGGCATTCTAGCTCACTTTTAATGACATCTTACGAGTATATGGCCCCATTTCTCTTTATAATTAGAGCTAATAAATACCTTCAAGAGGATGTTTATGGCGGCCTTTGGAATATCAATTCGTTATTATCAGAGTTATGTTGCTGAAGGTGAAGCCTGATTTTGAATACAGAAACCACAGCCAAAGCCCCACTCACCTCAAAATGTAAATGTAGCAAAAATTAATCCCATGGGACTGTCGACTCATGTCTGGCCAGAAAGATGAGAGTAACTAACTTGTTTTAAAGTTTCAGCTGCTTCCATATTACGCCTTGGAAAGTGTTTCAATTATTCAAACACGATCATAAAAGAAAGACAATGGCAGTTGGAGTCAAAAGTGTTTGTATTGAAATGCCACGCCGGTCATTTAATGACTGTGATAGATTAAATTACTTTTCAAAATTATTCACTCCTTCCCTCCACCACCTTCATGGAAGAGTTGTATTTCCCTGCCCTTGACTTTCGCTCAGCCACGTGATTGTTTTGGCCAATGGAAACAGTGGCAGATCGGATGCCGGCCAAGCCTTGAAGTGCGCATGCGCAGTGGGACTTGACTTCCGCTCCTCTGTCCTAGCCGGTTCACCGACCCAAGAAGGAAGAGAAAGGTAAGACTGGACCCAGACTTACTCTGCAGTTTAGAGCCACTCGGCCAAACCTTGCCAGGATCAGCCAACCCCCAGCTGACCAACAGACACTTAGGCAAGAATAAACGACTTTTGTTTTAAGTTTTGGGGTGGCTTGTAATATAACAATTCCTGATACATTGGCAAAGACTTAGTTTCAGTTACTATAAGGATTATGGTATCAACTTCATAGTGTGATCTAAACAATGCTATGCTATGATCCCTTTACCCATTTAAGACCAGTAATGTCCCACTCCTGACTTGACTTCCCCAATGGTGTATGTTACAATTTTGCTAAACTGGGACTATATTTCCCAGAATTCCCTTCCCTAGTGGTCCCGGGTTAGCACTGACCACAAGAGAAATTTTCTGCAAGATTTGGAAGCCAGAAGTAAAGCAGCAGAGGTGGTTTTTTATGCTCTGAAGGCTGGAACAGGATCCCAGGAATAGTGGGTGTTCATGCATGCTTTGATCAGCTAGCTTGCCCTGTTCTGGGCCAAGTACTCATGCAACTCTGTGGAGAGGGGTGCCAGCTTCCTCTGGAAGTCACCCACAGCATTAAGGTTGGCGGTAGTGAGACAGATGTAGATTCTGGTTTATATTTTCTCTTGTTCACGCCAAGCTTCATTTTCCGACTCCCAGTTGGGTTGACCAGTTACTACTTTAGGCTCCACATCAGATGCAGAGATAACCCCCTTCCCTTGATGCCTCCACTAGCTCCACACCATGTAAAGTCTAATCCTCATAATACATCTCCATTCTCTCTCACTCACGGTTCTTCAGCTTCTCTGGATTGAACCCTGACACATTATGGCTGAGTCCATTGTTGTCTAAACCTGTAAATTCAGGCAAGTTCCCTGGAACAAAGTCTTGAGTAATTTATTATGGAGCAAGAAACATGTAAGATTAAACTATCATTTATGTGCAAAATCTGTGCTAAGTGCTTTACATGCATTATCTCATTTAGTCTCATAAAATTAATCCCCCATCCAGTATGCTGTACTCTCATCACCATCATCGGTTGGTGGCTTAGACACATGCTAGCTACAGTAATGCTCTAAGTCCTCAGTGCCATTAGAAATTGTACACTGGGACCCAACGTCCTCTGACGTGACCCAGGCAGCCTGTGCTGTCCTAAAGTACATACAGGTGGTGCCCATTAAGGGTTTGCGTTCCCCTCTTCCTCATTCTCAACTTCGGCATTAATTTTTGTTCAAAGGTACAATCTTTAACCCTATCAAACACTCAGTTCCCCTCTAAGTATGAAGTCTGGCCCCAAATATTCGCCTAGTGACTAGGTTCTGATACCTCAGTCAGATCTCACATGGAAATTGCCCCAGGTGTCGATCTTCCTGGACTGAAGCAATGCTGGTGGCCCTGTACGCTTATTGGGATCTCCTACTCCTTACTGGGCACATACCCCCATTTGGGAGCTACTTCATATACCAAATCAAATACTTCTCACTTGCCAGACTGGGACTGAGATGGCCACCTTCCTTGGAAACAGCCTTCTGGGCCGACTTGTGCCTCTGCAGCCTGCATTGGTAGCTAGGTTAGTTCCCAGCATTTGTCCTGTCTCAGCAGGTGCTGCGGCAGTTTTCCAGGTTGTACAAAGATGAAAGTTAGTGGGGCTTCTTATTAAGATATTCAAGTGGATTTGAGCGGCTTTTCAGTATCTGTAACTGTGGCAGTTTTGTAATACTAACTTGGCCCAGCTGGAACTGTTTCCCAGTATCTCTTCCCTATATGGTTCTGGGTTACAGATGAGTAAAAAGGAGAAATCTGTGCAAGGTTTGGAAGGCAGAAGAGAGGCAGCAGCTGTGACTCTGGAGCGCGCTTCAGTGTAAGGTGGTGTGAGAGAGGTGCAGAGGCGCCGGGCGGTTGGCTTCCATCCTTTCCTGCTGCATGCTCAGCTTCTTCCTGACTACCACCTCTACTGACCAACAGCAACTCCAACTTCACTACTGGTGCTTGGCTGCAAACTCACAGAGGTAATTTTGCCAGAGAAGCAAAGACCCCTTCCAGACTTCTTCATCAGCTCCTTCCAGGGTTCCCAATCCAGCAGCCTGACATTCCTAACTTGCAGATTTCCCCACAAGTTCCAACTTGAAGAGAACATGCCTCTTTCCCCCCTAATATGAGTGGTAACGTCTGAAGACCAAAAAACAATTTTCTTTTTAAAAATGCTAACTTGCTTTCCTAGAATTGGAACAATATTCATTCAAAAATCTACAAAGAATTGTGTTTTGTTCTGAGTTCTAAGGCTCGTCTGTAAGTGCATCTCTGCAAGCATGTAGAGAAAGGTGGAGATTCCCCCCACTCTACCTCCACTCTTATTTTAAGCCTTTAGTAGAACCGTTATTTCTCCTTTATGTGCCCTTTGTTTTAAACCCTTAGCAAAGAATAATTTGTAAACTGGTTTCCCAGTCAAATATGTAATCATGGCAATTTGCTAGGTAAGCAGCAGGGAATGGCGGGCATCCTGAAATGGAGTTAAATGCTAATTACTTACACCTGCAGAAGCTGTTGCTTTTGTGAGGTATGTAATTAGCAGCCAGTGTGTGCTGGAAAGTGTGATTGTTTAAGTATGGGATGCAGCCCAGAAGCCACCCAGTTTAGAGCTCTCCCACTGTGTATAAGAGCCCAACCTGGGCTCTCCTGGCCACTTGCTAAGGTTGACTGCCTGCCTGAATGCAGTGTGTGACCAACTGAGCTCATGCTCCCTGTTCCATGTGCAAAGCAGGTGTGATCATTTACATTTGGCTTTTAGTGATTATGAAATTGCTGCTTTTCTAGCTCAGTGGTTCTAGGCCTTGGCTACACATTAGAATTGCCAGGGACACTTTAAAGAAAAATCCAGATGCCCAAGCTGTGCCCAAATCAATTAAGTCAGACTCTCTGGGGCATCAGATTTTTTAAGTACCCCAACCAATTACAAATGTGCTGCCAGGTTTGAAAACCAGTGGTTCCCAAACTTTAGCTGCATTGAAATCAGCTAGCAGGCTCGTTAAAACACAGGTTGCTGGGCCCTACCCCTAGATTCAGTAAGTGGGAGGCAAAGGTGTCCAAAACTTTGCACTTCGATTTATTCCAAGAATATTGTTAAATGCTTGCTGTGGTTTGAATATAGTCTGTCCACACCAAACTCATATTGAGGCTTGGTCCCCAATGTAATGGTGTTGAGACTTTTAAGAAGTATTTAGGTAAAAAGGGATCTATGCTTGAAGAAATTAATGACATCTGGTGGGAGTGAGTTCTCCCTCTCCCCTGACTTGATTAGTTACCAAGAGAGGGGGTTGCTATGAAATGATGCCGACTCTCCTGTATGGTATCTTTGCACATGCCTACCTCCCGCTCTGTTTCTCCATCATGTTATAATACAGCATGAGACCCTCACCAGAGTCATAACATCAACTCCTCAGGCTCCAGAATCATGAGCCAAACTAACCTTTATTCTTGATAAATTATCCAGTGTCAGGTATTGTTACAGCAACAGAACATGGACTAAGAGAAAGCTCAAAACAGTGTTAAATTCCTTTTGGAGTTAGAATAGTTAACTTTTTTTTGCACATGACAGGCATTAGCTGTCATGTTTTTATAGATAGTAGCTCATTTAATCATTTCCGCAAAGCTGTTTCCTTCTCATCCTTCAGGTCTTAGAAAAAGTGGCAGAACTCAGACTCCCTTAAAAAGTCACCTGACCAAGCAACTCTCTCCCACATCACCTGGTTTGTTTCCTTGGGGGCTCTAACTCATCTGTAATCTTGCTTCTGTCTCTTCTAGTTCCACGTTAAGCTCCCAAATGGCAGAAACCCAATCTTCTTCACCTAGTGCCTAGCATGTGACAGGTACTTCTTTGCCTAGTGCGTAGCACGTGACAGCTACTTTTTTAATTGCAGAATGAATGGGTTCACACAGCAACCCCGTGAAAGAGGTGCTATGGTCTACATTTCACAAACCAGAACATATTTATTAACTCCTCTGAGATCACAGTGGAGGAACTAAGATTCTAATTGTCTTCTGACCAGACCTGGGCTCTCGAATCATTCTAAGAATTGATCATCAGCCTTGAATCTCAGTCTTCTTTCCTGGTAATAAGCTGAGTTACTCATCTAAGAATGTCAACTTTCTTTGCCTTACTAACACTTGACTCAGCTATTTTTTTCCAAATAATAAAAATTCAGAGCCCAAACTGTAAAAAGTGGCAATTTCCTTATTTAAAAACTACTGTCCATACCAAAAAGCCTATTAACAATGCCCCAAAGCAGCTAAGAAAGATTTCTACCTTATATAAAATCATAAGCATTTTAATTCAAAATGTTGACATTTAGAAGAAAAATTACATGAGAGCAAATTGATTTGAAATGCAATTTATTCTGACAACAAATTAATATGTGCAGTTATAAAAAAAAGTTAGGTGCTTTTTCCAAGAAAAATGTTTCTGAATGTGCACACTAGAATATATGCAGAATCCTTTAAACAGTCGACTTCATAATTATTAAACTCAGAAGTGTGGTAACATCAAGTTATGAAAGAATGGACTTTCTTTGTAATTCATGATTTAGTTTGAGTTTACAAAAGTCTTAACTGCCGTTTCAGTTCCTACAAGCTACCAAGCCTGAAATTAGAGAACTGACAACTGAGGAATGAAATCACCTGATTGAATCTCTTAATTGTACAGCTGAAGAATCCAATGGCCTTGCCAAAGATTACAAAGTTAAAAAGAGACACAGCCTGAATTACAAATCAGTTTTTATAGGTGCTCCAGAAATGTCTTGGGCTAAATAAGGCACACATATCACACAGAACTTTAGCCATATCTCAGAGTCCAGCTTTATTTTCCTATTTATTTTTTAGAGATGAGGTCCTGCCCCGTCACATGGGCTGGAATACAGTGGTGTGATCACAGCTCACCACAGCCTCAAACTCCTGGGCTCAAGCAATTTGCTCATGGCCCCACACGTTGCTAATTAAGAGAATTTTTTAGAGACAGTGTCTCTCTATGTTGCTAATGCTAGTCTTAAACTCCTGGCCTCACATGATCCTACTGCCTCAGCTTCCTGAGTAGCTGGGATAACAGGCAGAAGCCACTGTGCCTGGCTCTGGTTTTACTTTCTGCTTAACACAGGATTCAATCTTGACGTGTTCTTTCATAGTTCATAAACTTAATGACTTAATTGCTTTAGAAATAAAGCAATAAATGATCTTATTTAGAAATAAAATCATGCCCATTATTGCAGCATTATCATGAGTCACTGATTGCTGATGCTATTTATGCTGCTTTTATCCTGGGATGTCTGAACCTGCCAACTCTTCTTCTTGTTCTTCACAAACCTACATCAGGGGTGTCTGTTTGTGTTTGAAGTTCATCAGGATGAGAAAGAGCTAACGTGTCGGCAATATCTAGAAAACCATCAGCGTGAGCGTGGGACAGTTCATTTCTCTTTGCAGCTGATCCCACCATAGTGAGTACCCTGCTCTGTTCATCTGAGCAGTCACTTTGCTTTTGCAAAGCAGTTGTTAATGACTTCTGGGATGTCAGTGTCCCAAACAGCAATGAGATTTCTCATCACATCCAGAATATGCCACATAATGTACCAAGCACCTTCAGTATACAATTTTTGGTAATTTATTGTCTCAGCCTGGTAGTGGCACATAGTCATGCTGCTGACAGGTAAAAAAGGCTACTTGTTTTAATTTAAACCTCGAATGAAGTGAGCAGTACATTTATCAATCAGTAAGAGAACATTCACATTCTAGCAAGCTATTTTTCTAATTGCAGGAGCCATTCCTAAAACCTGACACACATCAGTGCATTACAATTTTTTTATTTATACACAGTAAAGTTGTGTATATAAAGGGAATTTTCAAATTTCCAATGTGAATGATTCTAATCTCTTGCTATTCTTAGTACTGCAGCAAAGGAAGACTGAGAGCCTATCTTTCTATATTTCTTTTTCTCCTGGGCAACATTTCTCTGCAGGAGTGAGTGTCTGGTTTGGCTGCATGTTACAGAGGCTTATTAAATGTGCTCTCATGGGCATATTTATTCACAATAGGCCCCTCATTTTCAGCTGCATTCTTTGCTGTGGATGCTTTCCCTTGTAGTAGTGAAACGACACTGTGATATGCAAAAAACACAGCTACCGGCCATGAAGACTTGACATTAACCCGTATCTGGAATGCAATTTCATTAGCCTTATCAAAAAACAAACAAAAACCCAGATGAAGAAATATCACTTGCTCTGATTGGGCAAAGTCATTCAAACATTTCATTTATTATGCTGGTATGATTTGCTCCTCTCATTCTGTCACCAATTTCACTTCTTTTGGATGTTTTTCATCTTGTCCTGACCTCCAAGGAATATGCAGAATATAAGAAAACTCCCTATTCTTTCATCACTTCCCTGTGGACTTTCGTTCTTGTTCACCAACTTTTAGCTCTGGAGAAATCATGACCCCACTATATCTTCTCTTTATTACAACCTAACTCTGTGCATGAAGCATTACTGAAATGACATGCAGAATACAACATGTCATTCTAATGGGAAAACCGAGGAGACTGGCTTGGTATAGAAACTGAAAGTGTGGTACTAATGAAGCAATTAATTTTAAATTTACAACAGCAGAGGTGATGTCAAATTTCAAAGGAAGGGCTAATTTTAATCTTCTTAATAACCAACTCAAAAATACAATCTTTTTTATTAAGGAATCTTAATGACTGAGGTAGATGACGCTGTTATCAGTTATTGAAGTAATTTGGTTTAAGATATGAAAATGATGAAACCGAGGGAAAGAAAGCACTGTTTTGAAATTATCTTCTTTTAAATTTAGATGGATAATTAAGAATGCTTCCAATTTAAGGTTCAAAGCACAAAATCCAGATATATCAATATTATGGACTTGCTTCCTGAAGATGAAATCAGCAGTAGATGGAAAGAATCCACACACTTACAGAACAGCAAATCACAAATGGTGGTCTCCATGAAGCCAGTAGCTTTGCATTTGATATTTCTATCTAGGCTCATTTCCAACTGCTCAGGATTTGGATTCCTGAAGGCTTCTTCAGCATTTAACTAATTCTTTGTTGGCTGAAGGGGCTGGGACTGTTTCTCCACACACAAACTGATCCTAAGTCAGAGAAATGACATTAACCAATGAATTTCCATGTCAGAAATGCATTAATATTAAAGCTTCATTTTGTTACAGAATCAATTCAACTCTGTTAATTTTGTTTTTCCATTGCTATTATCATTTCATCCTTGTTCAAAGAGCCAATGACAGCACCAGAATTTGAATCTTAAACATGTATCAGTTTTTGGTTCTGAATTCATTATTTAATATAAAGCACCTTAGAAACATGCCCATCTTCAGTACAGTGCAACCACTTCTCAGAAATCACATAAAGACATGTCACATCTTTTAATTTCTGTATTATTACTCACACTAAAACTTCTCCACTTGAATAACTGGTCATTCAAATACCAGTCCTCTTCAAAGTAATTACTTCTTCCAACTAAAAGGGCAGGTCTTTATGTGTTTCTCAACACAGATAATCTGCAGTGTTAGCTACTTTGTAAATAAAGTTCAATCTCTGATCATTTATCCTGGCTTATCTCAGCTACCACAAGAAATTTCTGCCTCTGAGGTTACCCCTCACCTCCTGCAATCTGATTCCTGAAGGATCAGCCCCTACTCTGTCCCTCCTGGTCTGCTGCCCGGTATCTGGAACTCTTTCACTGTGCTCTATGGAATTCATGATCTATTATTGGCACAATGCTCCACGTTCTCAACCTCTTCCTCGAAATGCCGTTTTTACCCCCAAGAGCATTAGTAGTATCTGGAAACAGTCTGAATTGAAACAACTGAGGATTGCTATTGGCATCTAATAGGTAGAGGCCAAGGATCCTGCTAGACATCCTACAATGTGCGGGATAGCCCTGCACAACAAAGAATTATCAGGCCTAAAATGTCAATAGTGCTGAAGTGGAGATTAAGTCATATTCATGTTTTGTCCTAGATGGAGACTCTCTCTGTTGCCCTGGCTGGAGTGCAGTGGCATGATCATGGCTCACCAGAACCTCCGTCTCCCAGATTCAAGCGATTCTCCTGCCTCAGCCTCCTGAGTAGCTGGGACTACAGGTGCGTGCCACCATGCCTGGCTAATTTTTGTATTTTTAGTAGAGACAGGGTTTCACTATGTTGCCCAGGCTGGCCTTGAACTTGTGACCTCATGATCCATCCACCTCAGCCTCCCAACGTGCTGGGTTAACAGGCATGGGCCACTGTGCCCGGCCTGATGAAGTAATATTCTTAAGGACGGTTTCCCCTATGTGCCCCTCTAGTAGCGGCTCTCTGTTCTCAGAGTCCTAGTACCAGAGGGATTGGAAGTGGGGCTAGTTCCTCCTGTTTGCCACTGTTCTCCTTTCCTGTCTAAAACCCATCAGTTTAGAATCTTATGGCTTGAGACAACTGCATTGCTATTCTTCTCTGTTGCTGTCATTTATCCACCCTGGATGCCATATTCCAACCCCTCTGGACCTCCACCACATTCACCCTACCACCCTTTCACTGCCCCTCACTCCCTTCATGTTTTCTTTCCCTAGTTCAAACTCCATGGTCAAGTATAACTACTCTTCTCTCACTCCTTCCTTTCACTTGGGAAAACCACAAACCTGGTTAAATCTAACTTTCTGTGTCTATATTCACTTATGAAGGCTGAATTTCTATCACCTTAAACCCTCTCTTGATTCTCTATCACGACTGGTTACCGTCCCATGTCTCTGCTCTCCTTTGTAGCAAACTCCTTAAAAGAAATGGCTATACTCACTGCCTTCTGTTCTCTCATTCTCTCCAACCAGTTTTCTGCCCATTGGTTTCTTCAATCATGTGCTGTTCCTGTTACTCCATAGAAACTACTCTCATCACCATCACAAATGAACTCGTTGTTGCTAAAGCTAATGGTTCTCTTTTTCTTTTTTGAGGTGGGGGTCTCACTATGTTGCCCAGACTCCTGGGCTCAAGTGATCCTCCTGCCTCAGACTCCCAAAGTCCTGGGATTACAGGCGTGAGCCACCACACCCAGCCAAAGCTAATGGTTAATTCTTGATTTCTTTCTATCAGTGTCATGTGACAAGGATCACCACTTCCTCGACCCCTTCTCATCTGGTTTCCAGGATTTGACACTGCTGATTTTCCTCTTCCTTGGCGGTTGCTCCTTTACTGCCAGCTTTGGAGATTCCTCACTTCCCTCCCTGACCTTTTAACATTGGAGCACCTTAAGGTTCAGTTCTGTATTTTATCCATCTCTACATTTACAGACCTGGCAATCTCATCCAATGTCATGGCTCTAAATGCTGTGTATTATTGATAACTCCCAAATTGACACTGCTAGCCATTTTTTCTCCATCAACTCCAGACATGCATATCCAATTGCCTTCTCAACAGCTCCACTTGGATGACAGACTTCTCAAACTTAGTATGTAAAATGCCAACCTCTGTACCTATAGTTACGTTACATTCTCTCAATGGACAGTAACTCCATCCCCCCAGTCATTAAGGTCACAAATGAAATCACCCTTGAGTCACACCTTCACACCCTATATCCAATCAGTCATTCAAAGTGTATCCAGAATCTAAGTACTTCTCATAACTTCCATGGCTGCTACCAGGTCCAAGCCACCCATCTCCTTCTTTTATTAGTGTAACAGCCTCCTAACCTGTTTTCCTGTTTCTATCCTTGCTCGCTTAGTATTCTCTGAACACAGCAGCCTGAATCATTTTTTGAACAAACTTAAGTCGGATCATAGCACTCCTATGTCTGAAAACCCTCCAGTGGTTCCCTATGTCACTCAGGACAAGAGCCACATCCCTAAATTGATCCACGAATTTATCTTGGACTGCTCTCATCCTGCTCTGCTCTCATCACATTGGCCTCCCTTTTGTTCCTTGATAAAATCGGGCATGTTCTTGTCTTAGGTCCCCTTTACTGAACAGTCCTTTGCTAGACTCTCTTCTCCCCTGTATCCTCATATGTACATGGCTCACTCCCTCACTTCCTTGAAATCTTTACTTAATAAGGCCTTTCTCAGTGAGGCCTGCCATGATCACCCCTGTCAAACTGCAACTTCCTCCCAGACCAGCACTCCTGATCTTCCTTACCCTGTTTGCTTTCTGTTGCAGAGCACATTTTAATACAAGAATGTATCATTATATTTCTAAATTATAGTCTAAATTATAGCCTGCTTCTCTCATGAGGCTCTGTGCCTCATCCCTACTTTTCTCTATATTCATTTTCGAGTTCATCCTTGAGAGTGTTAAGCTCCTTATCTAAGATTCCATTCAAAGTACTGAACAAAACTTTGAGTAAGAGTGGGAAGTAATAACATTTTTTTTTCTATTGTCAGTATCCTTAGGTGAAAGATAATAGGGCAACTAAAGACTAAAATGAAATTATAAAGCTGCACCTAGGAATTATATCTTAGGATAATGCAGAATTCTTTGTATAAGCAGACATGAACTACCATACAATTGTTCCCTTCAAAGTAAGTCTAGGAGCTGTAAACAATTTTAATTACATATTAAATAGAAAAATATAAAGATTGTCCATTAAAATAATCTACATAATTACTTCTCTTTTTCTTTTTTATTTTTTTACTTAGATAACTGGTAAAGGATTTGGTTTAACTTTTTTATCTTCTCTTTAATAAGTAATCATTTTCACTAAAGCTAGATTTAGCGCCAAAGCGAAAATAAATTACGTAAACTGAACTTTAATCATTTTAATTTACTATTTAGCTGTTTATCAATGGTGTTTAAAAACTGCCTGAAAAAATACAGCATTTTACCTAGCACACTCAAACATTCTCTTGCACTCATCACTGACAGGCTGATCTAAGTCCTTAACACTGCCTTACAACCCCCTTCCCCCATTTTAAAATTGTATCCCTTACTTTGTCATAAATCACTTTTATAATGAGAGAGCAGCTAGGACACGTTGCCACGTCTTCCCCATTCTCCAAATCTTCCTACAACGAAATCAAACACCATGTGGTCAGCACAGTCTCTTCACCATCTCCTCCCGCAAACCTATCCCACCCCTAGGTGCAAGTCTCTTAGTGGCTTGCCTTCCCCCCAGGGTGGGTGAGAACCCCAGGGCCTTCAGTGAGAAATGCCAACTTCATTCTCCTCTAGAAGCGTCGCTTAGGGGAAACACCTAGGCACGTTAGGTGAGCTTCGGTCGCCCCAAAGCCCTGGGAAACAAAAAACGAGTCCCCTCCTCTACAGAGATATTCCAGGCTGGGACTCTAAGGCGGGAATCGGGCAGGGAGACAGAGGCTCCCGCCGCCCTCTCCCTGGCCTAATCGAAGGCCAGAACTACCTGCCTACCAAGTGAGCTCAGGGTATTAGCTGGGGTGGGGGTATGCAGGAGGAGTAAGATTCAGCAATTGGAAAGAGGGCGTGGGTGACCCAGAGCTGCAAAGACGACCCAATGACGCAAGGAACACGGCGGAGCGAAACTGCGCTTGTTTGGGTGAACCGCCGGGCGAGGCCCTGAAGTTACCTTGGTGATAGAGAAGTTATCGCCACATGGGCAGGGATAGAAATACGTCTCCGAGTCCTCGTCATATTGGAAGTCCTCGATTTCCACCTCGTCGTGAAACACTGCCATGGTCAGCGGGGATCGGCAAGGGGTGACGCCCCAGCAGTCCGAGACCAGCTTCGAGGGTCTAACTTGGCCGGAGCCGGCCCGGGCTAGGCATCACCACATCGCGCCGGACAAGAACCGGCGTTTCCGGCGCATAGGCAATGACGCAACTCCGGCCGGCGCGGCCAAATGGGTAACCGGTAGCGGTCACCATGGAGATGGCTGAGCTAGGGGCGGAGACACTGGGAAGACGGCACGGCTTGCTCAGCGTGGTCGCGCACCTCTCCTTTTATTGGACGGCAGCGACCAATAGACTGTGGGACTGGCTCGCGCTGCTTCGTCACGTCTAGGACCGCGGAGTATCCCATGCGCCAGTAGCTGAATTTGGCCGCGTCTGCAAGTTTGGTGGCCGGGGGTAGGGTAAGTTTCCCTGCTTCTTATCGCCTAGTTTAGGCGTTAAACGGCCCGCTGAAGGCTTCAGCAGGTGCTAGGTAACCTTTTCCCGGGCTTCGCGGTAGCTCTCGGGAAAGGCGGAGTAGGGAGGCGAGAGCAACGTAGCCTCCTCGACCTCCCTTCCTGGTGACGGACGAACAGTTCGCGTAGAATTTCGCTTCACAGAGTGACCTTGAGCCCAGGGCGACGGTCAGCTTGTTCCTGGCTGCAGGTACATTTCGCTTCTTTCTCTCCCCCGACATCTTAAAATAATCTAAATTGCGTTGCTGAAAGGACCAAGCCCTGGAAAGCAAAGATTGAGTTCTAGTCTTCTGTTTGCCAGGTGTGTAACATTATTAACTACGATGATTTGTAGTAATAGTAATAACCTTTTATTATTGGGAAGTTATGTGCCAGGTATTGCACTAAGTGGAATTGTCAACTCTAGGAGTTTACATATTATTCCATTTTACTAATCTTTAAACTGAGGTACAGAGAGTTGGGCATCTTGACCAAAATCATACACCTAGGAAATAATGAAGAGCTTGTCTGTCTCCAAAGCCCAGGAACAAATTACTTATGTGAGTACCAGTTTTTTCTTTGTGAAAGAAATGGTGTCAGTGGGCAAGTTTATTAGTATGGATGCCTTGAAACGAAATGCAGATGAAAGGCATTTTGTCTTGAAAGCAGTGCTAGTGCTTGTTTTGGTAAAACCGATTCCATTGGGTCTTAATTACTTGGCATTTTAATATAGAGAAGGAATGCATTGTAGTGGGAAAAAAAAAAGCGCTTTTGAGAGAAGATCTGGGATCGGAATCTTTAGTTGCTGACTAGCCCTGGCAACTGGATATTTACATTCTGTGGGCCTTATTTCCTCTTCTAAGAAACGGTTGGAGTAGAGATGATTATAAGATCCTTTGTATATGTAACGTCCCACTTTTGCGTGGAAATTACGAGTTTTACTTGGTTCAATAATTATATACCATATTTAGTTTACATTCACATAACACATATGCAGACTGTATCCCTGTGCTTATATTTACACACTTATATGTTGGCATGAAGTTACCAATTTTGTGCACACTTAGCCCTTTTAAAGCTTGAAAACTTAAAGGCAGAGGAGTTTTTGGGAGAAAATCCAGAAGTTACATTACAGGACTTTATGGAGGATTATTTCAAAGACCTCACAAACACTTGGTTTTCTGTAATTATAGATTTACCCAGCAGTTAGGAAACTTGTTTAGCTTGTCAAGGATTAACTGTGATCGTTCTGGTCTGTTGGGGCAAAGGAGAAATCCCAAGCCCACACAGCTCGGTGGCTGCTCCTTGCATCACTGTTAACATAAATACTTCCCACACAGCCTCTTGGAGACAGAAAAAAAAAGGGAGATTCTCTGTGTCTGTTCTGTAGTCCTGATGATCATTTTGAGGTTGGGAGCCATCTTTATTTCTTTAGTACTTCTCAGTGTAAGTACTTGAAAATTAAATATGAGCCATTTTCATATGTAGAGAAATGGGCATAGTCATATTTGGCTTTGGGAAGTATAAATTGGTAGATCTCTTAGAAAGCAGTTCGCATCTATCAAAAACAATTTGCTGAGGAATTTTAAAATCTGAAGTTAGTAGTCTTAAAAGTTATAGGGGTTGTTGGGTAGTTTTTCTTTGTAATGTTCCAACTTTTCTTTGAATACATGTTAGCTAAAATGGAAAAAACAAATGAGCTACTTAATAATCGTTAACACTGTGTTGGTCATACACTATGACCAAATCCTTATGTGCATTATGTCATTTAAAAAAACCCAGTGACGTGTAAGTATCGTTACCCCCACCTTTAACATTAAAAAGCATGAGGCTTAGGGTCTGAGGAACTTGCCGAAGGCAAAGCTGGTAAATGGCAATAAGCTGTGATGAGAACTCAAATCTATCTGACCCTAAAATCTAGGCTTTTAATTAACAGTGATGTCATTGGTGATGTGATGGTACTTCAAGCAGAGCTCGATTTAAAAGGCATCACTGTAGCTCTGCAGACTGCTGAGATCTTCCACTAAGCAGTGCTCATTCCTATGAGAACTAGATTTGGGGAGAGGGGGTCTCCATGGCTTTCCATGTTTTGATCCTGGCATCCATTGCCTGTCTCCATTGTCTGGCCAGAGATGGCTGCTCTTAATGTTCTGCCCAATTTGAGCTTGTACTGTGCTGAAGAAAGTAAAACCATAGCGAAGCGTGCAATGTAGTTTATTTTACTTCACCTAGTACTTTTAAAGAACACATTACAATGACTACTAAACTTTATATTTATTCCTGAAAGGATGGAAACATTTTGTAGTGACACACTTTTGGACCCTGAGAGTATGACTCAAGCAGATTTACTAGTTGCTAGAGTAATTTGAGATCACAAGTTTATTTTATAAATGTTAACTAACACTGCTTATCCAGAAAACAGTGGTGCCTAGGATTCTTAGCATAAGTTCAGGTTTAGAAGTAGGTCAGAATTGTGTGATGGAAACTATATTTGATGAGCACTGTTGTATATCAGGCCAGAGGGAGTTCTTCGCTGGCAATACCAGACCTCCTCCTCTGTAGGTGGTTTGATGAGGAGGAGAAGGGGTTAATGTATTAGGATTGATTTTTAGTAACACTCTTGCTTGCCAGGTACTTTGGTAGACATTTTATTTATTCCTCTCAATAATCCAGTGAGGTGGCGTGGGTAACGTTAAAATGGCAAGAGGAGACTTGCTGAAGATGAGAAAGCGGGAAGGAGTCACACCTGAGCCCAGTTCCGCTGATTTCCAGTCAAATACTCTGTGTCTATTACCTGTTTACCACTAAGGTTTCTTTGCCTAATGGAGCACGAGGAGCCCTTTTGCTTCCTCAGTGAAGATTCTAAATTGACAGATGCCATGATTGTTCATTGAACTTACTTAATTTCAGTGCATTTATGCTTGTTGAGACATGCTTGGCTTTTCTCTTTTTGTCATTGTCCTTTCACACCCTGTTTAATGTATCAGCAAGTTTTGGGGCTCTAATTCCAAAAAATAATGTCATGTTCATCTACTTCTGCCGTCTCTGTAGCTGTTACCTTATTATAACCTTAGACCAGAGTCTTTTAAAGACTTCCTGCTTCCACTCCTGCCCGTTCCTACTATCTTTCCCACAGCAACTTGAGCAGTCCTTTAAAAATATAAATTAGACCTTGCCCTTCTCCTAATTGATTCAGACTCTTCAGTTGCTTCCTGTTACTCTTAAGATAAAATTCCTACCGTTCCTGTAGACTGCTGGACTCATCTCATTTCACTCTTACCAGCCTACTGCTCTCCAGTCACACTGGCCTTGGTTCCTGTAACATGCCGGGCTTATTTCTGTGATGGGACCTTTGTTCTTGCTAATCCTTCTGCCTGAATGGCCTCCCTTTACCATTCGCTCGGCTGCCTTTTCCTCATCCAGATCTCAGCCAAGCTGTCATCACTGGAGAAATGTCTTTCCTGATATTTCCCCCACCTACCCCATTTTCTTACTTCCTTTATCATACTCATCATAGTCTGTAATTATCTTGTTAATTATTTGTTTACTACTATCCGTCTCTGGAACTGTAATAAAAGCTTCATGATGGCAGGGGCCTTGCATCTGGTTCTTTATTGTATCTTCAAGGTCAAAATAGTGCCTGGCACCTCTGTAATTGTTGAATGAACCGAGTATACCTGTTGAACTGAAACCAGTGTAATTAATCTTAAATCTTAAATTTAATCTGTTGCTTTCAGAAATTTGTTTTACTACGTATTTAATGGGTGTGAGTTTAATTTAGCATTTATTATAATTTTCTGCATTTCAGAAATAAAGTTAATTAAGATTTTTTGATAAGGGAAGACTTGTGAGGATACAGACATTGATGGGATATTCTTCTTTATGTGGTTTTAGAAATAACTTGATATATATATTGATCTGCTGTGGTTGATTAAATACTTCCAGTATGAAACCACTGGACATATTTCAAAAAATTAGTAGGGTTTCAGTTTTTTATATTTTACTTAAAGGACTGGCATAAAGCTTTGGAAAGCACTTTGAACAGAATTTTATAAAAATGCCCTTTATGTACCAGTAGGTGGCACTCTTGGTCATGGTTTCTTTTACAAAATCTTAGAATTTTAAAGAGAACTGCTTTTAAAATTAACGTTTATTTTCTAGTTTAGTTGAGAAGAACAGATTCAAGCAGCATAGTTATTAAACGATGTACCCTTATTTTAGCAATAGTTGTCTAAAACATTGAGCAGAACAGTATTTCCATATTTATATAGTGGTTAAATTTTATCAGGGAACTTGGCCTTAAATGACATGTAACTGTGTCATTCTGGGCTTTGGTCTGCTGTTTCCTGGGGTGGATAGCCTAAGTAGCAGGAGTTAAAGACAGGCCAAGGAAGATGAACAAAGGAAGCTGTAAGATAAATAAGCAAAAAAGAAAAATAGAAGCATGGGGGGAAGAATGGATGGAGAGGGGGTAATTGAGAGTGGGCTTGCTGTGAGGTGATGCCTCCTGATTATAATGAGCCTTTCCTTTTGCAGCTAAGAGGTAATAGTGCTTTTGGTCAGTTCCTCAAAACAGTGTTATGTGGTGTTTGTGTCATTGCAGGAACTTTGTGAGAATTTTAATGCTTGGAGAAACTGTCCGTGTTTGAACTGGTGTGCATCCAAAACTCTCAGTGTAATAGCAGGACCAAAATATTCTGTCAGTCAGCTGACCATATACTTAATGACTCCTAAAATCTCGTGGACTTCCAAAGTAAGTTTCAACTTCTTTCTTTCAGGGATTAAGGCACCATTTTCAGCTTAGCACGTTTAATGGAGAAAAACTACATTTAGTGGTCTTGAATGAGATTGAAAGGCCTTCTGCTTTTTTCATTTACTAAACAGCAAAATAGCAAGTAGCATGTCCACAATGATGCTGCAGTATACTATGACAAGAAGAAATACATCTTTTTTCTAGAGGCTAGTTATGAAGTAACGAGGTTTTTAATATGATTTGGTTACAACTGAATACAGATGACTTATATCACCACCAGATTTATTTATTTGTATTTATTTTCTGTCTTTATTAGAATTCAGGCTAAGAGGTTTTTTGTTTTCTCCATGCCTATATCACCATTGCTTAGACCAGTGCTTGCCACATACTGGGCTCTTGGTAAATTAATGAATATGGAGTAGGGATGTAAACACTTAGCTTGCATATTTTCTTAACAACAACTTATTACAATTAATTTATGTACTGCCTCTCAAAAAGCTCAGAAAAAAAGTATTCACATGTATTTTCATTTATTCTCAAGGTAACTAAGATAGAAAAGGACATAGCAATGTAACATGTTAAATGTGGCCATTTTAGGCAAATAAATGTTTAAAAATGGACATAGGAAAAGGATATAAAAGGAACCAAAAAGAAATATCATCTGACTCCTACTAATCAGTGCTTTTCTTGATAGGCAAGTAGTTTTTAGAATTTGAAATGTTGAAGAATGTGCGAGTATGTGTGTGTTTATACTTGAAATTCAAGTACAAACTACACAAATCCTAAGAGGACAGCTTAATTAGTTTTTACAAAAAGTGAAAATACCCATGCAATCCTCACCCAGTTTAAGAAATAACATTGTCACTCCCACCTCCCAAGAGAAGCTGCTAACTAGATTTCCGACAGCATAGATTCATTTTGTTTGTTTTCATACTTTATATGATTAGAATCGGAATATCTGTTCTTTTGACTCTGGCTTCCTTCATTCAATATGTTATTTGTGATACTCATCTATGTTACTGCATGAAGTTGCAGTTTATTTTCATTGCTGAATAGTATATCTTACTGTGTGAATGTATCACAATTAGTTTATCTCCTCTAGTAATGGCATTTGGACAGTTTCCAGTCTGGGCTATTATGAATAGTGTTATCTGTTTTGGTTTTTATTATCTGGGAACCTTAAGCTTCTTGTTTGGAAACTTGGTAAATTTATCTTCCTCTTACACTTTACCTAATAAGAAATATAAAAGACTTGTGTAGTGCTCTTTAAGTAGAATACAATTATTAGAAAGTTATAAAATCTACTCCCCTCTTCTGTGATAACATTAGTCATGTGAATTTGATCAGAGATTTTAGAAACCAACAGAGAACATAAATATTTGATAGCACTAAAAATTACATACTTAGGTACATAATTGTGGAGATACCTTGAATCAACTCTGAATAGTGGCAGAAACTGTATCGAGGTTAAGTTAGGGTCTTGGTTGCTTTGCTGGAGTTTGACTCATAATAGCACCAACAGAAACCCAAACTCTTCTTCACTGACCCTCTAAAATAGTCTGATATTTCCCCACTGTTTTAAAAAACAGTTTTAAATTTCAGTTTTATGTTTGCCCAGGAAGCACCATGGCCTGTGCTGCTGTTATGATTCCTAGGTTGCAGTGCTCTATTGGAGCCATCTGTACTCAGCGTGCTTCATTGAAATTGACATTCAGTGCTTTGCGCCACCTTACTCTAACCAGGTGAGTTGTTAAGCCTTCTGTGCATTTGAAGTTGATTTTCAAAGACACCTGACCTGCTGATGGTCCCGAGAGGCATGTCAAACACCTGGCAAGGTAACACCTTGGCTTCCATGTTCATGCTGTCAGGTTGTTAAACTTTTTGGTGTTTTTTTTGAGAGGGAGTCTTGCTCTGTGGCCCAGGCTGGGGTGCACTGGTACTATCTCAGCTCACTGAAACCTCCACCTCTTGGGTTCAAGCGATTCTCCTGTCTCAGCTTTCAGAGTAGCTGGGATTACAGGCATGTGCCACCACACCTGGCTAATTTTTGTATTTGTAGTAGAGAGGAGATTTTGCCATATTGGCCAGGCTGGTCTCATACTCCCTGACCTCAGGTGATCTGCCTGCCTTAGCCTTCCAAAGTGCTGGGATTACAGGCGTGAGCCACCATGCCTGGCCAAAACTTTACATAGATGGGCAAATACTCGCTAACCATATTATAGGATCCATAATGTTATATTGTATTTAGGATAACCATGATATTTTAGGAAAAACTAATTTTATGATTTTTATGAGGGTAATATGTAATAACCTAATTTTACTTTCTGTTACAGAATAATGAAATCCAAAAGGAAAACTGATCACATGGAGAGAACTGCAAGTGTCATTCGACGCGAGGTTTGTATCTGTAGGGTATGGGAGGTTTTTCCAGCTAGACAGTTTACACGTGGTTATGATTGGCTTATGGGTAAAGCGTTAGATGAGTCTGGTCCTTTTGAAGGACAGTTGGGAAGTTTGTTATTTTTCTATTTAGAAATTTTCTGAGCAGGACATATGATATCTGATTTGAAAGGATGACAAAGAAATACTCAGATTTTTCCCTTTAAACTTGGAATGATGGATTAACTTTCGATGAAGGGAGTATAGCAGCAGTTGAGGGAACTATCCTCACAAGTGTGATGTTTAGGATTATATTTTAGCATTAGAACTTCTTTCAGAGCCTACTGATAGCCTATGAATAGATTACCTTGTTCTTTTTCTGTTTTTGTTTTGTTTTTGGCACATCACGTCTCAGAGTCCTTGTTCTCATTCCTACTTTAGAACAACTTATTTCATCAAGGGAGAAAGCGCTAACATCTGAGAAAGGAAAGTGGACGAGCTCTTGTTACCCTTCTAATGTACAGATTTTTTCCCACCATATTCAGACTATAGAAAGCTATTCTACCACCTGAAGGGGTGTCAAGGGCTGAGACATAAAGGATCCTCACCCTTTACCTCAGTGAGTAACCCCATTTTTATTTAAAAACATAAATTGGATATTTGATTTTGCTTTTTTGAATGTTTATCACTTATTCAGATACGTTTAACAGTGTTATAAGCCTATTTAAGCTAACAATAGAAAACTACTTTATATAAAGAAGGATTATATACTTCTACAAACGGGCAGAAATTATATTGTCTCATTTAATTTTATCTATTAATAGAAGGATACACTTTAAAGGCATATTGTTTGGGCCCTACTTTTCAGAAAATTACTTTGGGACTAAGGGTAATGTGTTTGTTGATTCAGCTTAAAGTTCATGGTTTTTTGTTTTTTTTTTTGAGAAGTCTGTAAAATTAGTTCCGCAGCAGAGTAGATTTAGGAGCTTGTGGGGAAGTACACTTTTCCCAATGATAAATCTGAAAAGACTTTTTTATGTTTGTTTGTTCAACTGACCAAAGATGCTGATTCTGTAAATGTGAGACTTAACTGTTAGGATTTTAAGAAAGGAAGGCCTTGTAAATTATGAAAATAAGTGGTTTATCTTACAGGCTCTTTCCTGTTGTATTTTTAGGCCAGTAGAATTAGAGCAGAGGTTGAAGAACTTTCTCTAGAAGGCCAGATAGTAAATATTTTAGTTTTTTTGGGCCATGCTGTCTTAATTGCAACTTCTAATCTTTGATTTTATAATGTGAGAAGAGCCATAGAAATTATGTAAACAAATTTCATTTACCAAGCACCTAGATTTGGCCTGCAGGTAATAGATTGCTAGTCTCTGAATTAGAATATTCATTTCCCAATTTTATTTTTCAATACCAATTAATTTTAATAGCCTGCAGAAACTAAGTGCAATATGAGCAAAAAGAATCATCAGGCATTTACAAAAAAATTAGTACACTATTTACTGTTTAGCATCAACTGATGTTTATTGAGCACCTCCTATTTTCCAGGTCGCAAACGTTTGTTACCTTACAGAATTCTCAAAACTGTGCCGTAAGATAGATAATAATATTTTAAGACATATAAGATAGATAGATAGATAATAGTACTTTCTTCTTGTTTTTTGAGACAGGTTCTTGCTCTGTCACCCAGGCTGGAGTGCAGTGGTAAAATCATGGCTCACAGCAGCCTTTATCTCCCAGGCTTGAGTAATCCTTCTGCCTAAGCCTCCTCAGTAGCCAGGACTACAGGCACACTATTGTGCCCAGCTAATTTTTAATTGTTTGTAAAGATGGTCTTGCTGTATTGCCCAGGCTGGTCTTAAACTCCTGGCCTCAAGTGATCCTTCCTTCTTGGCCTCCCAAAGTGCTGGGATTACAGGCATGAGCCACTGCACCTGGCCAGTATTTTCTTTTTAATAGATGAGAAGACTAAGAATCAGACTAACAGGAACTTGCATAGCATCCCTCATAGGCATTAACATACTTAATTACGTTGACTGCCAATTCTAAGGAAACATATCTATTTTTCACATTTGTATTGTTACAAGTCTTTACTTTTACATTTTTCAAATTTGTGTGGATATAAACAGTATTTTTATTTGTCACCATCATTTCTCTTTCCTAATGAAAGACCTTTATCTCCCTAAGGTTATCACCACTTGTCTATAATTTCTTGCTTATTAATTTTAATAAAACATACATAAGTGGAAATGTGCAGTATTCAGTATTCTGTTATTCTGCAATTTAAAAATGTGGTAGGCACATACTTTAAAGGTTACACCTATTAAAAAATAGATACTAATGGCACTTCTCTTGAGTATGCTCAACACTCCCTTTTCTTGGGTGTGTGCTTTCTCTTTTCCCGGTAAATAACCATACTTTCACTAAAAAAAAAAGAGATAACAACTATGGTTTCTAAAATACACTTAAATATATTTAAAATTAACTTCATTAAAATTTTTGGTTTACAAAATAACCGTATACAGTATGTTAAAAAGCTTAAATGACTGTGTATTATGATGGGTAGTGACATATAAGTACTGATACACCTATTCTTTCAAGTTTGAAGTACCTCACGTGAGAACTGGGCTAATGGGCAGTTCCTTAGTTTGGTTCAACTGGAATAAAATTATGAAAGGTGCATTTTCGTTTATGTTACAGATATATAACTATAGCCAAAAGGTCAGGTAACACAGAAATCAGTAAATATTGTGATAGTTACTATCAAATTCTTGCCAACTTCTAGTATTGTGAAAGTATATCTAATCTTAGAGAAAACCTGTTGTAACAAAGTCATCTTAAAAAGAGAAGGAACTGTAAAGAAACAGACTATTAGAGAGCTAGTAAATATTATTCTTTTGTAGTTTAGGGACTGAGGTTCAGTCCTGATAAGTAGCTTGCTCAAGCCCTGTGCCAGCGGTGAATCCAGGACTGATTGCTGAGCCTAACTTCTGTTTCAGGCTCTTTTGAACATGCCCTTGTTCTCTCATCTTATGACCAAGTCGTGTCATTTATTCACTAAATTTTAACTCTAATTTGGAAAATTATCAACTAATAAAACTGGTTTTCTCTTCAGCATAACTCCCTGGTTTTTAAAAATGAGTGTTATAAGAACAGGATACAGTCCCTAAAATTAGAGCACTGTCATAGGTTCCTTAAGATCAGAACTTTATACAGGAAAAAGTTCCTTTTACATCTAGTTTGATTTGGCTAGAAAAAGCTTCTATAAAAGTCATAGCTTTAAAGCCTTTTTACTCTATATCATAGTGAGATCCTATGTTGTAAAACAGTTTTTATCATCTGACATTTTCTTCAGATAGTTTTCCTGCTTTAGCTGTCTTATAAGAACTTCCGAAGACTTCAGTCTACCTATAGTTTGTTGTTTGTGGCTCAAGAAGAGTTATCTTTGAATGTAGCTTAGAGACTTTCTGCGAAAAATGCTCTTTATTTATGTCTTTTCTGCAGTAAGAATGTTCAGTTTGTGGCCAAGCGTGCAGTGGCTAATGTCTGTAATCCCAGCACTTTAGGAAGCTGAGACAGGAAGATCACTTGAGACCAGGAATTCAAGACCAGCCTAGGCAACATAGCAAGACCCAGTCTCTACAACTAGTTACAAAGTAGCTGGACATGGTGGTGTGCCTGTAGTCCTGGCTACTCAGGAGGCTGAGTCAGGAGGATCACTTGAGCCCAGGAATTCAAGATTACTAACGTGAGCTATGATTGTGCCACTGCACTCCAGCCTGTGTGGCAGAGCAAGACCCTGTCTCTCTCTCTCTCTCTCTATTTTTTAAAGAAAATGTTTCATAGATTTACATTCTTATATAAGGAGTCTTCAATGTCTATGTCTTTCATTTCCATGGTTTCTTTTTGGGTAGATATAAAAAAATTAACTACAGGTTTAGACAAATGACAATAATAGATTCTTTATTTGTGTTTAATTCTTCAACTGTTTGATTAATTGTGGTAACTAAGAATGAATTATTCTGTGCCGACTTGATTTTCATGGAATTATTTGTAAAGTTTGGATTAGCAAGATGATTAGTAGTTACTTCAAGCATTTCTTCGGTTTCTAAAGACTGTTGAATACCTTCTGAATTTGAAGTTATCCAAGTACTGGTTGTAGAATTTAGATACTCAAAAGATTTGTGAAAACCACCTATATCCATATTTTAGTTAACTGTTTCCAAGATGTATTCTGGTTTCCTAGTTAATCTTGCTTAACTAGTTTAGGAGTTTCCTAGTTAATCTTGTTTAACTAGTTTAAGAGTTAACATACATTTTGACTTGAACCCTGGAGGCAGAGGTTGCAGTGAGCCGAGATTTCGCCACTGCCCTTTAGCCTGGGCAACAGAGCAAGACTCTGTCTTAAAGAAAGAAAAGAGGAAAAGAAAAGAGTTAACATGTGTTTTGTATACTTCTTGGTGTTGGAAGCTGGTGGCTTCACCAAGGCAGATGAATCAAGTAATTGCGTGTTCAGGGAGCACATCTGTGTTTTCTTTGCCTCATTTAATACAAGTGATTTTTCTAATTTGGCTTTTAGGCATACTTTTTTCTCATCATACAGTTTTTTTTTCTGGAATTTTTTTTTTTTAGAAGGGTCTTTTTCTTGATTGTCTTTAGGCAAAGGAAAAATTGTTGGAACTACACTTTGTTTTAAATACCAAACTCCCTATCTGTTGTCAAGAGAGTCAGGAGTGAAATGGTCGCTATGTAGTAACTGGTATTTACCTGAAGCCCATCAGTCTCGCTTTATATTTTTTCACCGCTTTCAAGTTTTTCTTTGTCATTTAGGAGAAATGGGTAAAGACTCAGCTTCTGATGTTTATATTTTCTTGTCCCTGGTGATTCTTAGAGTAAATTGCTGTCCTGTAGCTAAGTATCATTTCTGTGAGGTCCTGGGAGACCAGGGCCAGCAAGAGGTACAAGGCAGCTGTTCTTCCAGTTCAGAATTTTACAGGACAAAATTATTGGGGCTTTTGGGGGGTTATTTTGAGCCAAGTTTATGTAAACTACAAAGAAAATAATGTAAACTCTTGAGAATTTTAGTGCCCACAAGTCAGATAATTACAGGGTTAAAATCCAGCTGTGGTACTGCCTTTGAGGAATTTTTTAGTTGCATCTCTTCTCTTCTGTTTTTAATTTCCCCTCCTCTCCCATACAAAATGAGAACTGGGAAGAGATGGGAAGAACTGGAGAAAGCTAGATGATATCTGGCTTTCTCAGCAGTGTATGGTCATAAGGGACTCACCCCAATCTCCAGAGGGTGCTCCTTGCCATAGAGTAGGGGCTGGACCTTGGACTGGTTGAAATGAATGGCACCTCAGGTTTGGCCATAACAGAGCTAGATGAGCTTCTTACACTCTCGTTTTCTACTCTTGCCTTTCATTTGTATAGTGAGTGTACTTTACACATGTTATTTGCTCTTCAGTTCAAATCCATGAGGTAGTCTAAGGATACAATGTCATCTGGAGTTTACAAAAAGGAAGCAGGGTCTAGGAGATGTCTCTCAGTGGCAAAGGGAAGCTCTAGCTCAGAATTCCTAGGCTAAAGGACCCTGCTGCTGCTCTTGGAGTCGGCAGAAAATGGAACACTCACCCAGAAATGTCCTTTTGGTTTTGGGCATTGTATTTCCTCTGAAAAACTTACTGAATGACCATTTATGATGTTTATGCTTCTTACTGGGGACTGTAAATGTAAGTAGTCTGAGATTGTGCTGATGGAGGAAATTGAACTCTGATTCGAATTACATTGGACCGTTTGTGTTTGAATTTTTTTCATTTTATTCTTAAGAATCAAAAGAATAAGCAGTCTGAGTAACCCTAGAAACGTCAAGGAGATAAGAGTAGAAATATTGTAATGCAATAAGGATTGTTCAGGCAAGACACATTTTACTGGAGGGGTTATTCCATGCTTGGCTTCTATAGACTGTTGGCCTACTGAGAAAGATACGCTCTGTTCATCAGTTTGTTGGAAGAGTTTGGCAGTGAAAGAATTTCTTAAATTACTAATTCTCATGCATTCATTTGTTCATTTGGAAATATGCCAGACCCTGGGCCAGATCCTGGGGTTACAGCGTTGAAAATGATCAATAAGCCCCATCCTCAGATTTTAATGGGACTCTGATCAGAAGACTTTATGCACCTAATTGATTTTGGAAAACTTTCTAGTTCTTTTTCTATTGGACCAGTTTGCTTTTAGAAGCCTGTGTCTTTTCCTACAATATCTTACGTGTTTGTTGCCTTTTTGTTTACAAAGTACCAGATAATACAATAGATTATTACTTGATTCTCACAGCCATTCTGGGAGGGAGATGTAGGGATTTTAATTCCTATTTCATAGATGAGGGGATTAAGACTCAAAGATTTAGATAGGATGACCCTGCTTCCTAATTTGCCTGAAATAGTCCTAGTTTATGCCTCTTGTTCCTGGTGTAATTGTCAATAGCACTCACTTTCACTCTCCAAAGTATTCTGTCTTGAATGATAAATTATATTGTTATCCTAAGTTTAAAGGACCTTCTCAAATAAGTGTAGAAATTCAGTCCTTGAACTCAGATCTTTAATAATAAAATCAGCTTTCCTTTATGGTATAGCAGAATATGACACTTGGTTTAGATAGACAGGGTTTAACTGAGCAATGTGTTACTAGGCATGGAAAAGGAGGGAGATACTGATGGCAGAGTGGTTAGTTAATAAAGTCAAATGCCTGGGCACCTAGGGCAGACACTTTGGGGATCCTACAGTTTCTGATGCTGATTTTCCATTGCTTATAATCTGCTTGTGGTCTTTCCGAGGCCTGGGTTTGAATGAGATGGGCTGCTTCGCTGTAGAGTGGACTGTGTCCTGAGGCTACCCTTTACAGTTCTCTGCTGGTCATCACCTATGTGTTTCAAAGAGATTGTGCTAGAGTGATCATCTTCAGTTTGAGGTAGGGGGCATCTTTTCAACATGCAATGTTTCTCAACAGTTGTACCTGTAATTGCTTTGGTTATTTTACCTCGATGGTCACAGAACCTTTTAGAGATTATCCAGCCTGGGATGAGCAGTGCTTGGCACTCCTGGCTTCACCACTGTCAGCAGTGACAAAGCAGAGGTTTGTGAGTTGAAGGCTACAAAGAGGCCCAGTTTAGCAGCTCTGTAATCACAGTGTATAGCAGTGCTGGAGAAAAAATGAGTTGTGTGTTGGCTGTGTTAACTTTGAAATGGAAATTCAAACAGGCTGTTGGACATGCGAGTTTAGAGTTCACTGCTGGAGATGAAAAGTTGAGGCCACATAGAGAGTAAGGGAAGAGGACCCAAGACTCAGCCCAGGAATGTGTCAACAATTAGAGGCCAAGCAGAAGAGCAAGGGCCAGCAAAGGAGATGGAGAAGGAGTGGCCAGCCGGACAGGAAAGAAATCAGCAGAGTGTTCTTGGAGCCAGGAGGAAAAGTGTTTCAACAAGAAGAGGGGGGCCAACCGTGCTGAATTCTGCTGAAAGTTCATCATTGAATTTACCACAGTGGATAGTGGGTAACCAGAATGACTGGCTTTAGTACATTACTGAAAGTGAAAGCCTGATCAGATTGTGTTGAGGAGAGAATGGGGGATGAGAAAGTGGAGACAGGACCGTGTATAACTTGAAATGTTTTAATGCGAATGGGAGCAAAGAAATGGGGTGAACCCTGGATTAAAGGAGAGGCTTGTTTTTTTATTGTTCTTGTATTTTGAAAAGCAGGAAAGAACACAAGTGCCTGGATTTAAATCCTTGCTTTGTCCCTTACTGGCTCTGGGACCTTAGTTTTCTGATATGTAAAATGGGGATATAATTATATCGGCTTTCTAGATTGTTGCGAAGACTGACTGAATGAATGTATGTAAAGTGCCTGGCATATGGTAAGGATGTCTATAGTGTTTGCTGCTGTTGATGTTACATGTAATATGAGGTGGGAGATCCTAGAGCTCGTGTATTCTGATGGAGAGGGTGGAGAAGGTATGATGTAGGAGAGAGGATAGTTGCTGCAGAGAGGAGATCAGCCCAGGTAGACAAGTTAGCCTTTGGTAGGAGTAAAGTGAGTTTACCTGCCATTCTAGGGCATAGTGTTAACCTCCATAAGCCAATTAAGAAGTTAAATGTGTGGTTGTTTTTATTAGTAAATCACTTGTGTAAAATCTGCTTCTAGTCAGGTTCCTACACATCAGATTGATATTCTGCTACCATTTAAATAATGCCTCTGGGTCTTAGTGTCTTTATGTGTAAAATGACATATGAATCTTGATAGTGACTAAAGTTTCCTTCAATTCTGACATTCTCTGAACCATAACTACATGTTTGTTTTAGGTCATCTGTAGTCATGTCTTTGCCTAAATTTTTAAGCCAGAAAATGAATGAACAGGAGTGAACAGGGAAAGCTAACCAGGTTTCCAAAGAAATACCTATTTCCTGTACAGAGACTTTTGCACCAGCAGTAACATCAAAATATCTATATAAAACCAGCTTTTTAAGTAAGTGTGATGGAATTTCCTTTTAGATGCTGACTCTGCCTAAGCATTAAACATGTGTACTAGTAAAGTTGGCAAATGTGTTGTTATTTTACTGAACACTGGAAGAGTATAAATGTTGTTTTATGGAAAATTTCATTTCCTGCCATGTGTTTTAACTTGGGACATGGATAGTTGAGGTTTCAGTTGTGAAATCTTTTGATCTGTTAAGTATAAGAGCAAGTACAAATGCTAAAATATATAGTTTCTCCACTATGTTTTGTCTATCCAATAAAAGAATGGCATATAACAAAGGGCTACAGTTACAGGTCCTAATTATATGAACTAACTTTGGAGTAAAATAAACATGTGGCCTTCAAAAAGATTGCATTAATTTTTTAATCCTCGTTGCTAGAAATCTTTACATAGTATACAGCATTTGTGTTAAGCAAAACAAAATAGTAAGAGGGAGGCATGTCTTTAAAAATGATGAATCGTGTAGAGTATTCTGTGTTCTAGATACAGATATAACAGTTTTGTCAAGATTGTTAGGATAAATAGCCATAGGTACATTACTGTTCATATTACAAGTTGAGTATCTCTAATTCAAAAATCTGAAATCTGAAATCTGAAGTGCTCCAAAAATCGCAAAACATTTTGAACACTGACATGACACTCAAAGGAAATGTTCATTGGAGCATTTTGGATTTCAGGTTTTCACATTGGAGATGTTCAACCTATAAGTATAATGCAAATATTCCAAAACTGAAAAAAAAAAAAAATTGAAATCCTAAACGCTTCTGGTCCAAGCATTTCAGATAAGGGATACTCAGCCTGTGATACCAGTAATTGGTATCACACCATCCAAATGAAAATATGGCTGAGTAGAAAATATAGCTTTTGTTTCCTCCTTCAACGAATTTTACATTTGGACATTAGGAAATGACTAATGCTTCCATTTCACATAGTCTGGCACTTGATCATGAAACATTCTTGGGTGTCTCAGCTAAAATTCTGCTCCCTACCTAGTTTTGTTAAGGAATTTAACACATGCTAGTTAAACTGTCAGAAATGAAATAATCTAGTTTTAGGCTGTATTTTAACAGATTGTTATATCGAAGAAAAAAAATCAAATGTTTATAAAATAATATTTCTTTCTTTTTTTTTTTTCTTTCTTGAGACAGGGTCTCACTCTGTTGCCCAGGCTGGAGTGCAGTGACACCACCTTGGCTCACTACAGTCTTGACATCCAGGCTCAAGTGGTCTTCCCTCCTCAGCCTTCCAAGTAGCTGGGACTATAAGTGTGTGCCACCATGCCTGGTTAATTTTTGTAATTTTTTTTTTTTTTTTTTTTTTTTTTTGTAGAGATACAGGGTTTTGCTATGTTGTCCAGGATGGTCTCAAACTCCTGGGCTCAAGCTATCCGCCTGCCTCAGCCTCCCAAAATACTTTTGTAAATGTAATAAAAGGGGAAAAACGGAGTAATAGAAACCTCCGATGAGTCTCATTATTTGCCTTTGTAGTAAGATATTTAAAAAAGAATGTGTGGCAAACAAAAGAAAATAACAATTCTGCTAAATAAATCTCTGCTCTCCCTGACCTCTCCCATACTTTTGAACATGTATAGGGATTTTCTGTAGTGTTCTCTTCCCCTATGCACACAGCTTAAAAAACATGCTCCCAAATTTCTACCAGTCTTTCTTCTGGAAAACAAATTTAAGTGACCTTAAGTCCAAGTTTTTATTCATTCTGCAAGTACTTACTGAGCCTTACTAAGTGTTGGTTTCTTTGCTTCATCTAACGAGTTGACTAATATGTACGGAATGTGGTCAGAAAGGCAAAAACATATTGATAGAGTTGAGGGTATGAAGAGAAGAGGGAAGACCTCAGGCAGGGAATATTACTTGAGCAGGGCCTAGAAGGGTGAGCAGAAGGTTGGTAGACAGAACTGAGAGAGCGTGGCGCATGCTGAATGACCTCGGCAGGGTTCTGGGGAATGGGCAGCTGTTAGGTACCTTTGAGGACCAGCAGGTTGTCCAATGTGGCCGAAAAACCACGAGCACAATGATCCAGGAGGAGCCCCAAGTTGGTATAAGTTAAACAGAACTTTTAGCTTTTTTTTTTTCTTTTTTGGTAGTTGAGTGGTAGAGAGAGAGCCACTTAAGGTTTTCAAGCTGGAGAGTAACTCAGTAAGGTTGGAAATTAGGAATATTTGCCTTGGCTGCTTTGAGAGACACAAGGAGGAGACCAAAGTAGTAGTTCAAGTGAGAAGAAAGAAATTTTCAGCTCAGGGAGATGGCAGGTACAGAAGGGAATGAAGAAACATGAGCGAAATTTATGGAATTTGGCTGTGTTAGGGATAGTATGCCAGAAAGAGTCAAAGTTTATGTGTGTTTGTGTATCAACCGAAAATGTAATTGACTTTGTTGAGTCCAGCATGCATCCGGTATTGAATGTCTGGTAATGAAAAGAAGCTGATTTTGCAAGGTTCTATGAGGGCACGTGCAGCCTTCTCTATCTCTGCATACCCTGTTCCCCAGTTTCTGGCACCATGTTCAATAAATGTTTGTGGAAGGAATGAATTTGGTGGATTTCGTTATATGGCGTAAGTGAGTTTACCATTGGGACAGAACCATCAGGTGATTTAGGGAGGATCAAGCTAACCTGGATTTGAATCCTGACTTGGCAATTTGTAGCTCGATGATCTTGAGCAAGTAACTGAATCAGTTTCCTCATCTGCAAGATGAAGGATAACACTGTTTCTTGGGATATAATATGATTATTCCTTATCAACTGAATGAGTGAATGCACATAAAATATTTAACCTAGCATCTGGTATATATCTGAGATAAATGCTCCTCAGTCATTGGCTGTTGTTCCTTATGGGGAGTGTGGATGTCAGCTTGTGAGTGGCAGAAAAGTATTGATGAGTTGTAAGCAGAGGGTGGGAGGAGAGTAGTAGTCTCTGCCTCCTTGAGGGCCTCAACCTGGAGTGGGAGAGGGAGTAGGAGTGAGGCAGTTTAGGAAAGGCTTCTATGGAAGAAGTGAGAGAAGGAATGATAAAGGAGAAAGACCAGGCCAGTGATAACGGGAGGGGACCTGAAAAGTTCAATGTCAGCTGTCCCAGACAAGGAGAAGGAGTCAGGGTGGAAAGTACCAAATTCAGAGAGGTCAGGGAGGGTGAGGACTGAGACTGGACACTGAGTGTGGCTGTTCAGAAAGACCCCAACCAGCTGTCAAAGGAGAAGCTGCAGGAGAGCAGAAGCTAGGTAGGTTACATGTGGTCAAGGAGAGCATCAAGGGAAAAGGGAAGACTCTGTGGGCTAAGGAGGAGCTCATTGCCTCAGTAGAGGAAGGGACAAAAGGCGAGGTTTCTAAAATGTATTCAAGACAGTATGGCTTTTAAGTTTGCACTGGTACAAATACGTACAAGCCCACCACACTGTACAGTTTCTTGTTGTCCATGTGAGCAGTCTCTCTGAGATGTTCAGTGCTCAGTCTTTAAGGTCCCGATGCAAAAGCATTAGACTGGTAGCATCTATGTTTATAAATGAATAAAGTGTAATATATAATGTAAACAAATAATTGTAGTTAATATAATAAATGTAGTCATGTGTTGCTTAATGCTTAATCAGTTAGATCATATGTACTGATAAGGCCCAGGGGTCATATTCCAGTTCTTATCTCCTCGGTCAGTTTCCCTGCAGTGAAGCTGTTGATTGGAAGGGCAGCAGGCTAAGTAGGAGTGGGGGCTCATCACCACGATGTCATCACTGATGCCCCAGTCAGTACTCAGTCCACACTTGGCTGGGTAGAGCATGTCTCCTGAGGAGAAGTAAGGCCAGAGCATTTTCAGAGTGGAAGGAATTCCTGGGCCTAGTGTGTTTCTCTACCAGATAACATAAGTTTTGATGCTAGAAAGCAACTTTGAGCCCTACTGAGAGAAAGAGGATACCAAGAAGAAACATTAGAGGAGCAAGATTGGAGAATCAAGACTTGACCTCTGCCCTTGAGCAGGGCTGCCACACTGCAGCTAGGTAACCTCCTTACCACCTACCTACACGACCATGTGTGGCAGCCCTGATTCTCAGAGGACTGCACGTGCACAGCACTGTATTCCTTGACATCTTTTTTCAAACTGTGTCCTTCCCCATTGCTTATCTGGTGAGCATTGTATGTCATTAGGTAATAGTCATTGTGCAAACATCATAGAGTGTACTTACACAAACCTGGTGGGGCTAGCCTAATACACACTTAGGCTAAATGGTATAGCTTATTGTTCCTAGGCTACAGACCTGTAAGCATGTTACTGTACTGAATATTTCAGGCGTTTGTAACACAATGATATTTGTGTATCTAAACATAGAAAAATAGTACAAATCTGGTATTATGGGATCACCTTTGTATGTGTTCTTTGTCGTTGACCGAAACGCCATTGCACAGCACATGACTGTACGTTATAACCAACATTTAATGAGTTCTGTGGGCCAGCAGTGTTATAAGTACTTTTGTCGGTATTATCTCATTTAATCCTCCCAGCAACTCTTATGAGGTATAGGTGGTATTATTCTCATTTTGTAGCTGAGGAGGCCTAGGTTAACTTGCCCAGAGTCATACAGCTGGTAAGTGGTAGAGCCAGGACTAAATATACCAGGCGGTCCAGCTGCAGAGCCCATGCTGTTAACAGCCATATTCTGCTGCTTACTTTATTTTGTTGCTGAATTGCTTAGGATTGCAAATGGCATTAGATGTAATCTTTGATGAAACAGGAATGTACTAACTGGAGGAAAATTGAACATGAAGGAAAGGGCTCGTGGTTGCTGGTGGAGCAGTGTTTTAGGGGAGTAGGCAGGACTAGGACCAAGAGTGCAGGTAGAGGATCACTAATGGAAAATCACCCCACTTGATTTTTAGGAGAGGAGGGAAGAAAGGGTTGGCAAAAATAAGGAGAAAGAAAGAGGTTAGGGATTTTGCAGGAAGGAGAGAAAGGTAGATAATATTAGAAGATACTTTGAGGTGGTGAGAGAGACCACCATCCATCATGAGAATTATCCAGTGGATTTCTGAAAATGGTCTCCACTAATAGTTTGAAGAGATCTAGTAGTCCTGTGGAGTAGAAGGCCTGCACGAGCTCATGTTAGGATGGGACATGCATTGACCTTGACAGATTTCCAAAACACCCTTTGGTAAAGCTGTGAAGGTCACACCTTCCAAGGCGAGGGTTGTATTTTGGTTAGTTGCTGATTTGCTGCCCCAAGTGGAGTAGACATAGAAGGTTGAAGTAAGAGTCATGTTGTCTTTTTTCTTTGCTTGTGAAGATGTCCCAGGCTTACAGGACAAAGAGAAACACAAAGCAGATGAAAGAATAAAGGCAATAGAGATGTTTTGAATTTGAGGGGTGTTGAGCCATGAATGGCACATTCCTGAATAGCTCCCTAGTCAAACCTATTCAAGGCCTTCTAGAAATAAGATAAATCGTGTAAAATAATGCTTTTCAAACAATCTGTAGGGAAGAGCTGTTTTTGTTGTTAAGGTTGCCAGCTGTTTCCATTTTATAAAATATTGTATGATAAATGAATTCGAAAATTGATTAGAAACAAAGGCATAAAGAGTGCAAACCCAATTTGTTTCCTATTACTAGATTCAACAGGCACAAGATTGTTCTATGAAATTGTTAGAGTTTCTAAGTGCCTGCTTTTGATTTCTGAAATTAGTTCTTCATGAACTCCTTACACACTCAGAAGGAACAGTGGACCTCACTTTGCCCCATACGGATGGAAGTTGAATGGCAGCTCCCTGATAAGACCCAGGCTTGTTTACAGAGTTACCATTCCCTGAGCTCTTCCCAGAGTGCCTAGCCCAGTGCACAGCTCATTGTGAAGACTCATTAAATAAATGCCGGTTAAATGATCCCTTTAATAGGTGAGTTTTGAATGCAGGATAAAATTAAATTAGTATGATGGCAAGTCTTTAAAAAAGAAGTTAATTAAAATGTATTCACATGGGGGTAGGCTGAACTAAAGCAAAGTGTGCTTTACCTTGCTTGGCAATTTTCAAAAACCACATCTTTGTAGATTTCAAAAACCGTAGTTCCCAGGATGCCACAATTTGTCCCTTGTGCTGTGTACGCACTAACCTCAGCCACAGTTCGTCTTTTGGTTTTAGATTGTGTCAGCAGCTAAGGTGTGTGGAGCTGCCAATGAGTCACCTTCAGTGAAGAGCCTCCGCTTGCTTATTGCTGATCGAGACTTTTCCTTTAAAGCTGGCCAGTGGTAAGTGGCTTTTCTGTGTTCCAAGTGTGTATGTTCAAGAAGGTGCCATCAGATAGAAGGGATTATTTTTTCTTCTGGAAAAGACTTCTCTGGCTAGCCATTCCCTTGAGGAAGAGGAATTCTAGATCATATCTGCTCAGGGTGAGCCTTTGTTGGCACAGAGGGTCTGATTCCTTTCCTGGCCTTAGAGCCCTTGGGTTTTGAGCCTGTGGCCCCCTCAGTCATATATGAAAATTGCTGTCTTGAGTTTTCCTCATTCAAACAAAGCAGCTAGTTCTGGTCCATGGAACTGACAGCTCTGATAATTACACTCTTTGGGAACGGTTGCTAACAGAATGCACTTCAGTAATCTAATCTCCTTGAGTTACGTGTTGCTTTTTAAAAATTAGTCTTCTTTGTGTCCGGTACAGAGTAAACAGAGCATCCTGAAGAGAAGAGGAACTAGTGACGTCATCACAGGGCTCACTACCCTCTTGACTGAATTCTTGTATCATACGTACTTTATCTGGGTTGAATTTAAAATACTTGGCTTAATTTGTTACCAGGATTCCCCAGTCAGGCCCAGCTCCCCCTAACCCCCACACAAATCAGAAGTCTATCCCATTTGACTGGGGACTGATCAGCGTGCTGACTGGGTTAACAGCTCAGCTGTGTCCCTTTTTCTCCAAATGGAGCCTCACCGAGCTTCAGTTCAAGTTCAGTTGTAAAGAAAGCAACTTGAATTTCCTGAGGAAAGGTGTGTTTGGGTGTGTGTGTCCTTTATTTAAATAAAGCATTCATTTCTAAATGAATTTCTGGCATGTCAGTCTTGATAGTGTTTCTTAGGAGTCACTTGACTAATTTTGGCAGTCCATCTGGAAATGTGGTTTTGTTAGAAGGAGGATGTGTGATAATAGCAAGTGTGATAATAGCAAGAGTTAGCAGTCTTGTGTGTTATAATAGTTTGCCTTTGAATTTAGAACTAGAAAACAAGATGCTGATTGCAATAATTTGCGTTTGTGAAGCAATTTACTGCAATCTTTGCACATGTTCGATGATACACATTAAATGCATTTTGCCTCTTTTAGGGGGTGGGCAACATATTTACCCTTCAAAAATGGTTTAGCAGTCATTATATTGAAAAGTGGAAACTTTAATTGTAATGATCTGTTCTTCCATATTTCCTTTCTGTGAAAGTGTTTGTGTCATGTGCACAGCCCTGTCTCTGTGCCTTCAACTCTGAATCCTGCCAAGACTCAAACCCAGCCTCCTGGTTAGGAAAAGACTGTGCATTGGTTATTGTGCTGCCACCGTGGTGTGCCTGCAAGTGTAATGCCCTCGCAAACTTCAGTTACCTGATTAGAAAATGTCCTCGTTCCCTAGTGATCGTTGTAGAAATAGAGTCCTATTGTGATTCTCAAGATGAAATGATTTGGGGTTGGTGTTATGTATACCATCCCAATGAATGGATTTGGTCATTTCACAGAATTTAGGCCTGGGTTTAATATGTGCCTGTCAGACTTCTTCAGAGGTCAGACTTGTTGGGTAAGGATCACTGACTGGTTAGTGGTGATGCTTTTCCTCCCAGTTGTTGATCAGCATTCATTCCAGGCCCCTGGGCCCTCCTCTTTCAACAGATTGCAC
Organism: Plecturocebus donacophilus; assembly: GCA_004027715.1. Lineage (NCBI taxonomy): Eukaryota > Metazoa > Chordata > Mammalia > Primates > Pitheciidae > Plecturocebus > Plecturocebus donacophilus. The sequence goes on along the minus strand of PVKP010000253.1, from coordinate 62,854 downwards.
CCTTACCATTGATTTATGGTTCTAGGGGTTGTTCCTTTTGATATGTGACCTTATGGGTACAGAATGGCCATTTTGCTTGGGTTGGCGGTGTGTGTCCCTTCCGTGCTGTTGCTAGCATGGCTTTGCGCTCTAGGCTCTCTCTCAGGTCGTCAGCTTGGTAGTAACCGCCATGTGGCACTTTGGAGAAGAGGGCGAGGATTAGGGAGAGGGAGGGAGGATGTGGCTGCCAGGCAGTTTGTGTAGTTAGGATTGTCAGACTAGAGAGCTGTTAGACATCAAGGAGAGGGTTGCTGTTGGGCTTATCTTTGGGATAAGAGAATGGGCCATGATTCCACATCTCAGATTTTTTGACCAGCAGCTTCCTCTGACACCTCCCCAACTCTGAGAATGAGGTTCCAGGGCCAACTGTAACTAAATCAATGAATGTTGTCTGTGACTAGCTGGAACTTTGGCCACAGATCCCCATGTAGACACCTTCAGCATAGATCAGATATAGGCCTCAAGATGCTCTTTTTACACTACGCTGTGTTCTTACTGGGCCCTACAGAGAGGACTGGTTCCTGTAGCAGGAAACCAGTCCCAAGAACTCTAGCAATCCATTCCTCAGAGAAAGGCCAAAGGCAGAAGCCACGTCACAACATTTCACATATAAGCAGGGCTAAACTTGGTTCATCTTACTAGTAGATCTACCACTTGCTAGCTCCTTAGTGAGGCCTGCCCTTTACCAGAATTCCTCCTCCCTGGGGGTGGAAAGAGTGGCACTTGCTCTTGGGTCTGGAGCATGCCACCACTAGTCCTCACTCAGTGTGCAGCTGCCCTGAGTTTTTACATTCACATTTGGCTGTGACACTCACTGCCTGCCTCCAACAATGGTTGCGCTACTGTGGGTAGCAGTGTATTGTCGCCTAGTGCCCTGAAGACTGCTCAGCTCACATGCTTGCTTTCTACCAGCCAGCTCTGTGATGTGGGCAGTTTCCTTATTTGTCCGGGCTTCAGTTCTCATATCTTCAAAGAGGGAGCAATAGACTATGTTTTGGAATATTTAAAGTGGTTAGCATAATGCTTAATGTTAACTTTATTTGTTTGATTTTAGCTTTTGTTATTGCTAGTATTTCATTCAATCAGTTAGATCATATGTACTGATAAGGCCAAGGGGTCATATTCCAGTTCTTATCTCCCCGGTCAGTTTCCCTGCAGTGAAGCTGTTGATTGGAAGGGCAGCAGGCTAAGTAGGAGTGGGGGCTCATCACCACGATGTCATCACTGATGCCCCAGTCAGTACTCAGTCCACACTTGGCTGGGTAGAGCATGTCTCCTGAGGAGAAGTAAGGCCAGAGCATTTTCAGAGTGGAAGGAATTCCTGGGCCTAGTGTGTTTTTCTACCAGATAACATAAGTTTTGAGGCTAGAAAGCAACTTTGAGCCCTACTGAGAGAAAGAGGACACCAAGAAGAAACATTAGAGGAGCAAGATTGGAGAATCAAGACTTGACCTCTGCCATTGAGCAGGGCTGCCACACTGCAGCTAGATAACCTCCTTACCACCTACCTACACGACCATGTGTGGCAGCCCTGATTCTCAGAGGACTGCACGTGCACAGCACTGTATTCCTTGACATCTTTTTTCAAACTGCGTCCTTCCCCATTGCTTACCTGGTGAGCATTGTGTGTCTTTTAAGACTGTTTAAAGGGCATCTCTTCTGTGAAGTCTTTCTTAATTCCTCTACTCCTGGTAGAATGGATTCCTTTGTCTGCTATGCTAAGCAGATATTATCATTGCCCATTTAATTGTATGTATTTGTTAATTTTCCTTCTCTCAGACTGGATTCATTGAGGGCAGGAAGTAAGACATATGTGCATCTTTGTACCTCCAACAAGTACCACAGTGTCTTTATATGGTAGGCGAGTGCTCTCTTTGGTGTTTGCATTAAGTGAGTGAGTGAGGGGCTCTGGGAAACTGTAAGCAAGGACTAAAGGTTCTGGGATCTCATAGTATAGCTGCTGTGTGCTTGGCACTGGGTTCCCTTTGTGGGCAGGACCCAGCTGCCTGGTGTATCTTAGTTGGATGTGGACATCCACTGCTTCGCTGCACACCTAGGCTCCTTCTGCATACAGTAACTCATTGGGTATATAGTAATGGCTTTAACTCATGGCTCCAAGAGTGTTCATCCCGCAAAGGACATTTTTAAAGGTGTGTGTTTAAAAATCTTTCTTGGACAGATGTTTTATGAAATATGTATTGTGCATATTTTCTTAAATCCATTCAGATGAACTTTTTATGTAACTTAAATTCTTCTGTATTTTTTAATGAAGGAGTCCTTTTTCAAAAGGTAGCTCCAGAGTTACTAGAGAAGAGGGTTCCCTTTCATTCAACTGAAAGAATGGTCTTCATCAGCATTGAGCAGCAGAGGGCACTGTAGTTCAGGAGATGAAGCAGCAAAAGTAGCTCATGAATGTATTTATTTTGTAAACATGGAAATAATGGAGATTTTATATACCTTCTCTATGATGACATATAGCAACTGTGTTAACATGCTAACAATCATCTTTTAAATGTTTATCTTGTCTGAGGTGAAACTAAAGTTAAAGTATTCATGGAAAAAAGTCAAGTGAAAATAGGTTAACGTTGACTAAAGACCTTTTTGGGAGCACTTCCAATCCAATTTTTAAAGACCATAATAAATGACATTTATTATGGTTTTTAAAGACCATAATAAATGACTGGAAATGTAAGGCCATAGATTGGAGGAGGATTTTTTTTTAAGGTCATAGATCAAATCAGAGAACATCTTGTGCTTTTCTTTTAAGCCTATATGTGGGTAAGCAACTGGGGAATGATGGTATTTTTTGTTCTGTGATGGCTGTGAAACACCTAGATTGGATGTTTATGTTTCCTAGGTATGGGGATGAGAATTTTTTGTAATTTTATGTCCTAATAAATTTTTCTTGGTATGTGACTAGTTTTATTGCTAGAATCCTCACCAAAAAAGGGTTTCTGTGGCATAGAATTATTGAAAGCTTGAAACCCAGGAGCTCTAGACTACAGGATGTGGTTAGAAGAAAAGAAGGAAACATGAGACTTGTGTAACTCAGAGGCTGTATCAGCCTATGTTTGCCAAATGCTAGTGGGAGAGTTTTTGTTACTTTTCTTGCCCCTTTTTCATACTTTTTAAAACTTGGAAAAACTGTTAGATTGAGACATATTCATATAAAATTCAAACATTTAAAGTGTACAATTCAGAGGTTTTAGTATATTAAGAGAGTCGTGCGGCTATCAGCACAATCACATTTAGAACATTTTTATCATCTCAGAAAGAAACTCTGTAAGATTATTCATTCCCCATCCTCCTGCCTGGCTTAGATGACCACTAATCTGTTTTGTCTCTATGGATTCGTCTATTATGGACATTTTATATCAGTGGAATCATATAATACAGTGTGTGGTCTTTTTGTGATTGGCTTCTTTCACTTAACATGATTTCAGGGTTCATCTATGTTGTAGCCTGTATCAGTACTTCATTCCATTGTTTGTATATACCACATTGTGTTTATATCTTCATCAGCTGATGGACATTTAGATTGTTTTCCACTTTGGAGCTATTGTGAATAATGCTGCCATGAACATTCATGTACAAGTTTTTGAGTGGACATATAGTTTCACTTATCTTGGGTCTAAACCTAGGTATGTAATTGTTGGGTCATAGGCTAACTCTGTTTAACATTTTCAAGTACTACTAAATTGTTTTCTAGAGGGGCTGTGCCATTTTACATTCACACCAGCAATGTGTAAGTGTTCCAATTTCTCCAGACCCTCACTAACACTATTGTTTGTCTCTTTGATTATAGCCATCCAAGTAGATATGAAGTGACAGCTCACTATGATTTTGACTTACATTGCCTTAATGACTGTTGATGTTGAACATCTCTTCATGTGCTTAATATATCTTATTTGAAGAAATGTTAATGAAAAGTATTTTGCCCATTTTTTATTTGGTTGTCTCTTTATTACTGAGTTGTAAGAGTTTTTTTTGTAATCTGAATACAAGTACCTTAATATTAATAGATACATTATTTAAAAATATTTTTTTCCCATTCTGTAGATTATCTTCTAAACTTTATTTCTTTTTGGTTTTTTTTGAGACGGAGTCTCATTCTGTTGCCCAGGCTGGAGAGCAGTGGTGCGATCTTGGCTCATTGCTACCTCTGCCTCCCAGGTTCTAGCGATTCTCCCACCTCAGCCTCGCGAGTAGCTGGGACTACAGGTGTGTGTGCCGTCGTGCCCAGCTAAGTTTTGTATTTTTAGTAGAGGCGGGGTTTTACCATGTTGGCCAAGCTGGTCTCAAACTCCTGACCTCAGGTGATCCGCCCATCTCGGCCTCCCAAAGTGCTGGGATTTGTACAGGCATGAGCCACTGCACCCTTTCTTGATGATAACATTTGTAGCACAGAGTTTTTAATATTGATGAAATCTGGTTTCTCTCTTTTTTTTCTCTGACCTTTTAGGTTTGGGATCATATCTAAGAAGACATTTCCATCAAATTTTACTCCTGTGTTTTCTTGTAAGAGTTTATAATTTTAGCTCTTATATTTAAGTCTCTGCTCTATTTTGACTTACTTTCTGTATGTGTTGCGAGACGGGTCCAAATTCATTCTTTTGTATGTGGTTATTCAGTTCTTTCAGTGCCACTGTTGAGTAAACTGTTCTTTTGCCATTTAATTAGCTTGGCACCCTTGTCAAGAATCAATTCACTGTGAATTTAAGGCTTTATTTCTGAACATTCCATTCTTTTCCATTGATCTACATGTCTGTCCTTATGTCAGTACAACAGTGTCTTCATTACTGTAACTTTCTAGTAACTTAAAATCAGGAGGTGTGAGTCCTGCAGATGTATACTTCTTTTTCAGGATTGTTTTAATGATTCTGGGTTCCTCAAATTTCCATAAAATTTTATGATCAACTTGTCAGTTTCTACAATGAAACCACCTGTAGTTTTAGTAGGTATTGCATTGAATCTGTGGATTAATTTGAGGAGTATTGTCCTCTTAGCAATATTAAGTCTTCCATGTTATGAACATGGGATCTGCTTCCATTTACTTAGATATTCAATTTTTTTTTTCCAGTGGTGTTTTGTAGTTTTTGTTGTGTAAGTCTTACACTTATTTTGTTAAATTTATTCTCAATTATTTTATTCTTTTTTATGCTATTGTAAGTGTAATTGGTTTTCTAAATTTCATATTTGGATTGTTCATTGCTGGTGTATAGAAATACAGTTGATTTTTGTCTGTTGATCTTGTATCCTGCAAACTTATTAGAAATTATTAGTTCTAATATCTTTTTAGTGAATACCTTAGTATTTTCTATATATGACAGCATACCATCTACAGCTTCTACCTCTTCAATCTGAATGCCTTTTATTTTATTTTCTTGTTTACTTACCTTGGCTAGAATCTTTAGTACAATGTTGAGTTGGAGTGGTAAAAGTAGACATCCTTGTCTTATTTACCTTGGGGGGAAACTTTCAGCCTTTCACCATTAAGTAGGATATTAGCTGTTCTGAATCCCTTTTAGTTCATTTTCTTGTTTACTCACCTTGGCTAGAACCTCTAGTATAATGTTGAGTTGGAGTGGTGAAAGTAGACATCCTTGTATCTCTTAGTGGGGAAACTTTCAGCCTTTCACCATTTAAGTAGGATGTTAGCTATGGGTCTTTTGTAGATGCCCTTTATCAGCTTGAGAAAGTTCCCAATTATTCCAAATCTGTTATTTTTGTTATGAAAAAGTGTCAGATTTTGTCAAATGTCTTTTCTTCCTCTATTGAGATGATCACGTTGGTTTCGTCATTTAGTCTACTCAATTATGTATTATATTGATTTATTTTCAAATGTTAAACCAATCCTGTATTCCTGGAATTTTTCTATCTATATTCATAAGGGATATTGGTCTGTAGTTTTCTGTCGATGTATTTGTCTGGCTTTGGTATGAGGGTGATACTGGCCTCATAAAATTAGTTGGGAAGTGTTCTCTTCTGTTTTTGGAAGAGATTTTGAAGGTTTAGTATTAATTTTTAGTACTTACCAGGATATCATTTGTACCTGAGCCTGCCTTTTGTTTGTTTGTTATGTTTTTGAGATGGGGTTTCGCTCTTGTTGCCCAGGCTGGAGTGCAATGGTGCAATCTCAGCTCACTGCAACTTCTGCCCTCTGGGTTCAAGTGATTCTCCTGCCTCAGCCTCCCACATAACTGGGATTACAGGAATGCACCCCCATACTTGGCTAATATTTGTGTTTTTTTAGTAGAGATGGGGTTTCGCCATGTTGGTCAGGCCGGTCTCGAACTCCTGATCTCAGATGATCCACCTACCTTGGCCTCCCAAAGTGCTGGGACAGGCATGATCCACCACGCCTGGCCTGGACCTGAGCTTTTCTTTGTGGGAAGTTTTAAAATTATTAACTCAGTCCTTTAACTTGCTATGAGTATGCTCAGATTTTCTTAAGTCAGATGTGGTAGTTTATGTCATTTTAAGAATGTGTGCATTTCGTGTAAGTTAGCTAATTTTTTTGGCCTGTAGTTGTTCATGGAATTCTTTTATAATTCTTTTTCTTTTTGTAAGCTTTTTGATGATGTCTCCTCTTTTATTCTTGATTTTAGTAATTTTTCTTTTTTTTCATAATCTAGCAAAGGTCTGCCAATTTTGTTTAACTTACCAATTTTTAAAATTGCTTAAACAATAATCATTTATTTGGCTTTCCTTTTAGGGTTGATTTCTTTATTCCGGGAGTCTCTGTGGTTGGTGGGTTTTCAATATGCTCCAGTCCCAGACTGCTAGAACAAGAGAGAATGATAGAATTGGCAGTGAAATATACGAACCACCCTCCTGCCCTCTGGGTTCACAATAAGGTAAGCAAACTGCCTGTTTAAACTCGATGATCTGGGAAATCTCTGGCACCCACAAAATTTGTGGTTAAGGTCATTTGATTCATCTAAGAAACCTGGGCTTGAGTAAAAGGATACATGCTCACAAAGAGTGTCTAAGAAAGGTCAGAGAAACTGATGCATTAAGTATGAGTCAGAGACTTTGGGATCTGGAAATATTTTCTGGGTCACCAAACAGTATTCAGTTGAATACTGCTTTAGAATTAAAATATTTTATATTTTATGCAAGTTATAAAAAATTGGCTCTCTGTATCATGTAAATGGTAAATCTATAAATCAGATTATTTTGTCCTAACCATCCTAAATAAAGAGAATTAAATTATTATTCTGTCATTTGGAGGGGAGACTGATTACATAGTACTGCTTCTTCCCAGAGATGCGCACAGCTAAATCCACGGTGCCATTGCCACTCCATTTCAGTCTCTGGAAAGCTCTTCACTTGGGATTCTGAGAGAGAATCCAATTTGACTGCTGTTAATAACGCATACTTCACCACAGGGCTTAACACAATCCTACAGAATCTGCCTGTCATTACCTACTAGAACTCTGATAACAAAGAATGCTCTCAGAACAGATCAGTTACTTGTTGTCTTAGTTTTTGACCCTTCTATCCTTTTCACTTTTTGCCTTTTCTATCCTTTTCCTTTTGCTTCCACTGCATTACTGGAGTGTCTTCTATATTTACCAACAACCTCCATCCCATCCCAGGCATTTTCTTACCTTCTTTACCAAAAACACATACCAGTACAAATATGGCTTCAAAAGCAGCATTTTCCTGTTTCCTGGAAATCATTGGGAATCAACAAAGGAGAAAGAAAACAAAAACTCTATTTTCAGCAAAACTTGGAAACACACTCTAGTATATTTTTAAAGGTTGCAGAAAATTATTGTGTTTATGTAGGAGCCACAGGGAAATAAGTAGAGGAGAGAGGCCAAGAGTAGCACATCTCATAGAGCACCAACAAGAAGACATGAGGGAGTGGGGTGGGACTTACAGCTATTGTCTGCAAAAGGGAGTATGGAAACACAGTTGAGTTTTGTCGCTGCAGAAGTCCTACCTGGACGCAGCAAGGTTGAGTTAGGAGAGAAGGCACACGAAAAATGACACAGACAAACTCATGTTTGTAGGAACTAATATGTCCTGTAGTGGCTGAAGAGAACTTTTATGTTGGAAAAACCAGCTAGCTTAGAGGATACTCTCTGGCCCGTCCTCCAGTATAGAACCCTCTTACAAATAGTTGGTCCAAAAAAAACCAGCACAGTTCATTTTAGTCTCATGAAAGAAATCAAAGAAGACATAAGTAAATAGAGAGATGTACTGTGTTCATAGATTGGAAAAGTCAACATAGTACAGAAGTCAGTTTTCCTTAAATTGATATATAGATTTAACATAACACTAATCAAAATCTCAACAGGATTTTTTTATAAATATGGACAAAGTGATTTTAAAATTTATTTGGAATAAAGGAGGACCTAGGATAGCTAAAACAATTTTGGAAAAGAATAAAGTGAGAAGAATCACATTAATCAAATTTAAGATTAAACTGCAGCATTCAAAACAGTGCGATATTGGTGAAAGGAGAAACACATCAAATAATATAACAGAATAAAGAGTTCAGAAATAGAATGACACCTATACAGTCATTTTATTTTTGACAGAGTTGCTAGATTCAATGGAAAAATTGAACGATGAAAGGATAGCCTTTTCAACAAATAGTTCTGGAACAATTTTGCATCTATATGCAAAAAACAGAAAGCCTCCAACCCCTAACCTCATACTTTATATTCAGAATTAGCTCAAAATGGGTTGTAGATCTGAATGTAAAACATGGTACTGTAAAAGTTCTAGAAGAAAACAGGAGATATTTGGAACTTGAGAGTAGGTGAAAAGTTCTTAAACACAGTGCCACAAGCAAGATCCATCAGAGAAAAGGTTGACGATCGGACATGGTCAGAATTAAAACTCCTTCTACAAAAGACATTTAACGCAACTGAAAAACAAGCTATAGACTGGGAGAAAATATTTACAAATAAAATATCTAACACAGGACTTGAATCTAGAATATATAAAGAAATCTCAAGAGTCAACAAAAGTAACATGATTTCTTTAAATGGGCAAAGGATTGAATAGACACTTCACTAAAAAAGGATATCCTTATTTTCATTGCAAATAAGCAATGAAAAGGTGTTCAAACATCATTAACCCTGAGGGAAATGCAAATTAAAACCCTTTGTGGTGGAATACCACTGCAGACCTAGTCTAGTGTCTAAAATTAAATATATTGACAATACCAAGCATTGGCAAGGATGTGGAGCAACTGGAACTCTCATATATTGCTTATATTGCTGGTGGGAATGCACAATAGTACAGCCAATCTGGAAGGCATATTAGCAGTTTTGTATAAAGTTAAACATACAGTTAGCATATGACCCAGCAATACCACTTCTGAGTGCCTTAAAGAAATGAAGGCTATGCTCACATAAAAGCATAAAAATGGATAACCTGTGATATATTCATACAAAGGACTGCTATTAAAGGGATGAATTATTGATGCACAGAGCCTTGTGGGCAAATCTCTGAGACATTCTGTTGAGTACAAGAAGATAATCCCAAAAGATTACATACAGTATAATCTCATTTTTTTCACATTCTGGAAGACAAAGATATAATGATGTGAAACAAATCAGTGGTTGACTGGGGTTGGGGTGACTGGAAAGGCAGGAGCATAAAGGGATAGCACAGGAACTAGTACATGTTTTGATTTTGATGGTTGTTACCCAGATCTATATGTACGTTAAAATTCATAGAACCATGTACCAAAAAAAAAGATGTCTGTTAAGGGAATTTTAAAAATAATTTTTAAAAAATCTGCAGGAGCAACAAAATATATTCTTGTGGTTTACACATCAAGTTGTGTCTGTCCAGGATAACCCCCAGATGCCTGTGTGGGCATTTCCATTGTAAATGTATGCTGTCACATTTTTACCCTGCAGCCTCCTGAGTCTCTCTTTTAGTGTGGCCTCAGCTGCCTCATTCCTTTTTGGATTCTCTGTGGATTTTCCACTCATTACTGTCTCTAGGCTGCTCCTAGAGGTGTTAAAATACGTTGCTGGGGTGAGATCAACAAGGTGTCCACATGCCCCTTGCTCAGAGTTGAAATAAGCATAGCTATCCCAGCTCCTAGTGCCGTGAACATCTCCCCATCCTCCATGTTATCCTTAGCCTCCCATGCGACCTGGCCTGGTCCTGGTCCATAGTGTCCTGCTTGGTTTCATGCCTCATTGGCATTTCAGTGAAGGAACTTATTCTTACAGGCTGTAGAAAATCTCAAAGTAGTGTTGCATGAATGCACATCCTAATTGTAGTGCCTGCTCTAGTCTGCCCAGTGGGAGTTGCAAACAGCCTTTATGAAGTCAGATTTTTCTTGGACCCATTTTCAGGTGGTTATTTTCCTCCTGAGGATTTGTCTTATTAAGCCATTAGAGTGGACAATGGAGGCACGTGAATGTCTGGGTGGCAGCAGGCTGCACCATTGAGACATGGAATAAAGTGCCATAAACGTCTTCCTTTTTTAAAAATCTGCTTTGGCTCAAACTCTTGGCAGGGTAAAGGGTTCTAGACAGCTATTGTGTGCTCAGCTCCAGTTGCTGTGGAAAGGTTATTTCACAAGTAGAAAATCTATACCAAAATTAGATACATTGCTGTGTAATTGAAGGTAATGTCCTTTTACTCACTTACATGTTATAGTGTACAGTACATCGAGTCTTGTGTTCATGTTACTGTAGCAGTTTTTATTGATCAAAAAGACAAAGGTGGCTTTTGATTTTTTCCAGATGTTAGCAAATTAGAAGATAGACCAACTGAAGATTATTTTGTCATTAAGGATAAGACCGGCTTCTTGAGTATTATCTTTCCCTGGGGCACATTTTCTTGCCATCTTTAGAGTTGAAAATACTCTGGTTTCTAAAAACAGTAACTTAGAGGCTTTCTTTTGTTGTCATTACTAAGCATGCCAAAGATGGCCATTGGAGAAAATTATTTCAGTCTCTTTCACTCTGATTCTTATAGATAAAGAGAGAACTGCACAGACAAGCAAGAGAGGGAGGGAAGGAGGAATAGGAGATGAAATTCATTGTCATCATTAGGCAAAGACTCTTGTATCTTAAATTCTATTTTTGAGACTTGAAAGGAAAGACTATTTTAAAGCACCTTGGTAGCCACTGTAGCAATTCCTAGATTTTAGTTATTCCTAACTGAATGCTCCCTTGCTGCTAATTTCTTTTGTCAAAAATGAAAACCCACTTATCACCATTCATGTAAAAATCTCCTGCATATTTAATAGAGTTAGGTTCAGACATTTTTTCCCCCTGAGAGAAAGGGTATCCATTCATTTAACAGTTCTTTACCAAAAAGGACATGTTTTGTGAATTCAAATAATTTTCATTTTTCTTAGATATTCTCTAAGTTTAATTCATCTTTAAATTGTAGAGCCCATATTAAATTCATGTCCAAAAGTACTTCTCACCTGCCATGCAAAGTGCCATGGTGTGAATGCTAAGGGTTTGGTTCTCAAAAGGATGCGATACGTTATTACTTCTTCGGAGGGCATTCATTTAGTTGATTTATGCTAGTAACGTGTAATGGGAGAAACCTATGCTCTTAATGTAAGTTTCTTTATTCCTGGAATCTGTTTTTTAGTGACAGGGAAGAAGGAAGCTGCCATCGCCAGCACTTTTTCTTTTGTGACAGCTGCAGTGACCAAAATACCTTCTTATATAGAGCTAGATACTAGTGAGCTTCTCCCCATTGTGAGTCAGTTGACGTTCACACCAACCCTGTGAGGTGGGCAGTGCAAGTGCTGGTACCCATTTTCCAGAGGTGGCAGCAGAGGCTCAGAGAATTTAAGGGATTTACTGGATTTCATAGGGACCATGATTAAAATTCAGTCTTTTGACTCCTAGATCAGTGTTTTTTTTTTTCTTTTTCCAAACAAGGGGTTACCAACTCTGTCAGATCGAATGCCCCTTTCTAGAACTGTCCTGAAATTAAAGTAAAAGTCCTAGTTAATGTAATGTGCCATAGATTTTTTTTTTTGAATCACATAATTCTCTAACTGTAATACAAAGGAGAAGTAAAGGAAAGTGATTCATAATCAAAGAATATGTATTTTAACATGTAAATGGCTAGGCAGATCTAACTGGAAAACAGAATGAAGTAGTCGGATGGCTGTTCCTGAACATAGGATCACTATGAATACACTGTCTACAGATGTAGTGATAAAGGTGTGTTGTGTGGGCGACACATGTCACTGGAATGTGGTTTTCCAGAACAGCGAACATGCTTGGTAAAGTTCTGAACACAACAAAGTGCAATTTACATTGTGACTACTGAGTTTATTTGTAAAAATGAGTTAGGGTCTAGTTTCAGATCATTGTAAATCAGTTTTTACCTGTAAGAACGTCTTTTGGGCCATTCAGGAGTCATTGTGCAGGACAGTCTTGTGCATTGTAGATAATGGTGTGCTGACAAACCAGCTATCTAAATGTAAAAAGCCCAGAGTTGTGTCATTTGCTGATTTCTATATTGTGAATACTCCCACAATGGCTGATTTCAAACTACCAGTAGAAACTTTCTTACAAAATTCCCATACATTTGACTATCTGCTTAGTAGGAGCCAGCTCTAATGGCCCTGCCCTCTAAATACCAGTTGGAGTCCCCAAATCATTGTGATGATAAAAAAAATGTCATCACAAGTTTCCCAGACACCTTCATCAGAAGCAGTAGCACCGCCACTGAGAAACCAGTACATTCAACTCTAATGGTATTATAGGCATAAGTGACCTCACCAAATAGTAGCTGCTTTATCTAGATAGATGTATGTTTTACTCCATAGTCTGAAGCCTCTGGCTGCCTGTTCTTGTTTCTCTAGGGAGAAGGGAACAACACTGAATGGTACTGCAGGGTTTGTCTAAGCCTGTAGAGCTCTGGCTGTGTCTTACTGAGGCTCAAGAGGGAGCCCCAGTGCTCACACTTTTCAGCCTTGATGAACTCGGGCAGGCGGTATAGTGACATTTGCCACATCCTGTTTCTCTCAGCTTTGGTCAGAACACAGAAGCACAACTCAAGGAGACTCATACTTCAGAGCTGTCCCCTGCCTTTGAGTCCATTGCCTCTTTCCTCAATCCAATTCATCACCTTAGAAGTTAACAAATGGTAAAATCAGTGAAGCACATCTCTTTTTCTCAATATTGGAATGGCTGTTCAGTATGGATTACGAAGGTGGATTAACTTACGGCCTATAAAATGAGCAAGTGGAATCAATTCACAGGGCATCACGAAAATTGGGAGCAAGCTATAAAAATAATCCTAAATACTGATAATACAGGAGGTAGACCCAGTTTTATTAAAGTAGAACATTGGGTTTAAGACCTGGGCTACAAAAGGCTAAAGGATCTTTTCTTTTCTGCCTTAGTGTACACTCGATTCTGAAGTGGCTGTGAGAGTGGGTGGAGAGTTCTTCTTTGACCCTCAGCCTGCGGATGCCTCTAGAAACCTTGTGTTGATTGCAGGAGGAGTAGGAATTAACCCCCTGCTTTCCATCCTGCGGCATGCAGCAGATCTCCTCAGAGAGCAGGCAAACAAAGGACGTGGATATGAGATAGGAACAATAAAACTATTCTACAGTGCAAAAAATACCAGCGAACTCCTGTTTAAGGTAAAGGAGGAATAACTTGCTATAAGCAGACTTGTGTATTAATTGTTCACAGAAATTTTTCTCTAGGTTCTGTTTTCTCTGCAAAGGTTCAAACAAAAGACTTGGCAAGGTTTAATCATGCTCAAACGAAAACTAACACACCTTACCCAAGACAGGTAAAACTACCAGTTAAGTGACAGAAAAGGGTGGGTTTTGGTGGGATGGAATCTGGAGGTTAGATGAAAAGAAAAGTCACAAGGGTCCTGAGATTCCAGTCAAGAGACCTACAGTGGACTGATGTATCATAGGAGTAGATAAGACTTACACAGTGTGGACCCAGCTGGGTAAATGAAACCCTCAGTTGCATCTGTTTAAACTAAGTGCATTTGATGGCGAAAGCTTTCACTGGGGATTGCTTTGCAGCTGCAGGAATGAACAAAAGAACAGAAACAGTTAAAAGACACAACTGTGGTCAGTGAAACTGCTGCTTAATTGCCAGTGCTTGAGAAAAAGGAAACAGAAAAAACTCACGGAGAGTTGGTAATATGCTTGTTAGCATATTCAGATTTCAATTAAAGCCAAATAGCCCTCTGTAGTCTGAATGCTCTGGCCTGCTAGGCTGCAAACAATGTCTCTCTAAGTAGAGAGCAGGAGTGGCAGACGTGTGCAGAATGGGAGTTGAGGTTCAGCGTCAATGGTTGTGCACATCTGTTTTGATTATTTAAAACTGTAGTGTGACCAAATATGTTTGACATTCCAGAAAAATATCCTTGATTTAGTAAATGAATTTCCTGAGAAGATTGCATGCAGTTTGCATGTTACAAAACAGACTACACAAATCAGTGCAGAACTCAAGCCGTACATCAATGGTGAGTCCCCTAAAGATATTTTTACTATCTCTATGCAATTATTTGATGGACACACCAGTTTGTTGAGCGTAGATGCCTTATTGTTGGAAGTTGCTGGCTGGGAATGTCACTATCTGGGGAATTGAGATGATTCATCATGGAAAAATAAAGAGATATTTAGTTGGATTTACTCATTATATATAGGTTTCCTATTGCCTATGTTAAAAGTGTATTTTTCACACTTTTTAAGAGGCCTTTGCATCATTACTGTAGTATATGTACGAAGAATTTATATTCCAGATTTGGCTGAATTGATTCCATTTGCCATTAATGGTCATTTAAACAACTCATGATTTCCTCTGAAAGGATTTTTATATGACATTTACTTCCTTTGCTGAAGGCAGTTTTGTCTCTCTATCAAAGACAGGTGACCTAGCTGGCCCTTTCTTCAGAGTGAATACGATGAGCTTCCCACTTTGCTTGCTTAGGTTTAGGAAGCCTGGAGGCACACTCTGCTTGGATCTGGCCCCAGATGCCAACATGAGCCATCCTGCAAATGGCTTAAGAAGAGCCTCACTGAGCTTGAGTTACAGCAAATAAACACTGTGGCTGAATTGTGGTTAGTCCTTCCTCATCTGCCAATACAACCATGTCTGGCTTAATTTGGTGTTTATTCGGTTTTTTTGGTAGAAGGAAGAATAATGGAGAAGGAGATAAGAGATCATATTTCAAAAGAGACTTTGTTCTATATTTGTGGCCCACCTCCAATGACAGACTTCTTCTCCAAGCAACTGGAAAACAACCATGTGCCTAAAGAACACATTTGCTTTGAGAAGTGGTGGTAGAAGGCAGATAAAGACAGAAGATAAAAGAGGTGAGATCTGCTCAGGAGATCTCCTGTCCTTTGTGGCGTAATTCATTTTTTTTAAATCTCTACTTGAGTTGTCTTATTTTTTAAGGCTATAAACTTAGTGACCAGCTGGATAATAATTAAGCCAGCTGACAGACTTAAATGATAAACTTTTTGCAGTGACTTCACTGATAAAGCTATTTTTTACTGATTTTCTTTTATTAACAATGATTTAATTGTCTCATGATATACCATGATTGGTCAGTATAGATTTTTCTTTCGTCTTTAGGTAAGAAAGTGATATATACTTACTTTTAATCATAGGAAAATGTGATTTTTGAGTGTAAAATGTGGGCTAGCTTTAAATTATTTGACAGCCATCTATATATCTGTTTAATAAAGTTATAATTTAAATACATTCTTAATAATTTTACTTTGAAAATTCTTTTTAGTGAATGCCTTTGTTTACTGTACCATGGCCTACAATCTTATTTGGACCATCAAAGTTAAGTTTGGACATGGAAATTGTTAGAAAAACCGCTTTAGGGAGTTAAATATCCAGGATATTTGCCTTTTTGTTAATGAATATCCTAAGTGCGTATCCTGGTTAATTGTTAGTTTCTTCTCAAATGAAACCCTTTCTGTGTCTTGGCTGTCTGCCCTAACGCTGTAGGAGGCAGCTTCTTGCTTGCGACAAAGGCATTGGTGATGTGTTCCATGTTGAATCTGCCTTCGGTGCTTGGGCTGGCTGGCTATGGAAATGTGCTTAGCATTGTTTAGGGGGTAGAGAGCGGTTTCTAAATCCTGGTTTTCTACTTTTTATTTCACTCATTTGTCAGAGTCGTTCTTGGCACCCGCAGGTCCTTAACACATATTTGTTGAATGACTGAAAGAAAGTAACTAATGTTATAACTCCTTGCTAAGTCTGAGATTGGGAGGCAGTTCCCCAGAGTCAATAGAAAGAATGGTGGAGCCTTATCCCAAAGCTTCTCTGATGAAACTGCTAGAAAGCAGATTGTAGTTCTTTTAGATTTTTAGAAATCCTGACTGAGGCCAGGCCTTTCCTTTTAGAACAAGTAGTCTTGGGCCCAAGGTTGCCTGCATGGAGACCGCAGGAGGGCAAAGGGAGCCTGGGAAGAAGGACGGGGGAGTGCTGGAGACCTAGGAGCTCCAGTTGAGATTCTGTTCTGGAGCTGATGAGAGAAGACAGGTTAGCCTTTCTTAGCTTTGTTGTGGCAGGCCTCCCAGGGGCTTTTGGGCTTTAACATATGATTCATGGGACCTGAAGATGACTGTAGCTTCTGCCCAGTTTTGAGTTTTGTCAGGTTTTAAGCAGAGATCATTTGTCAACTATTTTGATCCCACATTTGAAAATTTGGGGAGGAAGGGAGGAGCCATTGACCTGATGGGAATATCATAATCCATTCAAGGAAATGGTCGTCAGTATCTCAGAGGTGAAGGGAATATGTGAAGCTCTGGGCCACTATAAGGAGCCCTAACTTGCTGATTGGCCCCAAAGTGCCCAGGCTGAGGGCATAGGAGCATGATGAGATGCAGGGATGCAGGACTGTCAAGGGGCACTTCCACCAAGTGGTGGAGGCAGTCTGCGGGGGAGGAGACCTAAAGGTATGGGGAAAGTGCCTAACCCAGGCCTCTCTGCATCAAGAGTGGAGGTGCAAGGTGAGCATCTCAATGCTGCATGGGATGGGAGGATAGGGAGGTGTTGCCCACTGCCTCTGTTCAACCAGCACCATGGCTGTGTGCCTGCTGTTGTCAAAGAGCAAGGGTCACTTGTCCTGGAGATCCCAGCTCTGCCTGCCACCCTGCTGCTGACTCAGTGTTGGCAGAATTGCTGAGATGGGCCAGGCTGCCTTTGCCTGGAGTGTTCATCCTTTCAGTGCCCTTATTCTGGTGCTAAGTGTTGAACAGCATTTTCTGGTCTGGCCAACAATGTCCTGTTGCTCTTGCCTGTGGGATCTATCCAGATCTTTTTGGTACTTAAATTGAGCTAACTACAGCCAGAGTGGCTTGGAATTCATAGTGTGGTGGCTTAGAGTATGGCTCTTGAGCCAGGTGCCTGGGTTCAAATCTCACCTATACTACCTACTAGGTAGATGACCTTGAGCAAGTCACTTAACTGCTCTATGCCTCCTTTAAAATTACTTACAACTACATGTAAAAGGGAGATGATACTGCTACCTACCTATATACTATCTGATAGGGCTGTTATGGGGATTGAAGGTGATCATACATGGAAAGTGCTTAGCAGAACACTGCATGAGTGTGTTATTATTAATTTGCTATTACTTGTCTTATTCAGAAGGGATTTCAAAAGGCTGGATGCCTTAAATGTGATCCACTAACTTGAAACCTTCATGTGGATGTGCATCTCTCTGGTTTACTGCTGTGCCAGGCACAAAATAGATACTTCATAAATATTTGTTATATGGGTGAAAGGGCCTGCTCAGAGTTGATGAGCTGGATTAAAGTGACTTCCTAAGGATCCTCTAGTTCTATGAGTTTGAAATAATGTTTCTTCTTTTGACATGAGACCCTTTCACAGCCTACTCAGGAGACTAGGTTAGTCTGATATTTGTATCTTTCTCAAATTTTATTTTTATTTTTTCAAACATACGACAAAGTAGAGATAGTAAAATGACTTCTCCTGCATCCACCACCCAGCTTCCATAACTATTAGTATTCTGTTGTTTTTGTCAGCCCTCAGCTGCTTTGTGGTGGTGTTCTTCTTGCTGGTGTGTTTTCAAGCAAAGTCTAGCAATTATATCGTGTCACCTGTAAATTCGTCAGTATTTATCTCTAACAGCTACATCACCTTAGCACAACCACAATGTCATCATCATACCTAACACAAGTGACAGTGATTACTTAATATCATCTAAGACCCTTCTGTGTTGTATTTCCTCATAGCCTAAAAAGTCCGAATATTGCATTTGGTTAATGTCTTTTAAGTTTATTTTACTCAATGGCACACTCCCTACACCCGCTATGCATATGTATGGACACTTTCTCCCCCATGATTCATTTGTTAAAGAAACTGACTCATTTGTTCTGTAGGCTTTCTCACATTTTGAACTTGGCCTACTGTATCCTCGGGGTATTGCTTGATTCTCTCTTCTGTATTTCATGTAAACTGGCAATTAGATCTAGAACTCGTTTATATTCAGATTCAAGATTTTTTTTTGCAAGCCTATATTATAAAGTGATGTACATCCTACTGTATCATACAGGGCATATAATGCATGTCCCACTTTTAATGCTGTTAAGATGGATCAGTGGTTTTAGCGTTTGTCAGCCTGATTCATCCAATATAATGGTCTTCATCAAACTTTCACCTAATTGTTTTAGCAGCCATTGATCGTTGCTGATAGCTGTTTTTTCATTAAGGATTAATTATCTATTTCTGTTATTCTTCCATGTAGAACTTGCCTTCATCAGCTTTGATTCCCCTGAAATGAGTCTGTAAAGAAAAGGCAGGATCGATGCTTGATTTCTTTCCTTTTATTTATCAATTAGCAATACTATGAGTTGGTGCCTTAAAGTATCATTCTGAACGCATGGCTTTTTATACATTTGATTGTTTTCATCCATTGCAGTCATTTTTTTTTTTTTTTTTGGATGTTCAGCTTGTTTTAGGTCGCTCCCGCTGTGTCACAGTGGTTCACGTTAAGTCACGATGGTTGATGAGGTTTGGAGCTCTTAACAGGTGCAAAAAGTACTCTAATAAACAGGTAAGAGGAAAAGGAGATGAGTGTGGTGTTAAGAAGCCTCATGAAGAAAGTGTTTCATAGAGGATGGATTGGCTAGCTGTGTCATGCTGCTGATAGGACAGGAAAGATGAGTTCTGATGAGAGATGATTGAGTAGCCATTGATTTGGCAACTGGATGGTCATTGGTGATCTTTATAAGATGGATTGTGGGAGAGAAAACATTGAAGTAGGTTTAGGAGCAATTCAGAGGAAAGAAATTATAATGAATATAGATAATAAAGATTCACTATAAAGAGAAGAAAAAAGATGGAATGGTAGCTGAAAAGTGAAGTAGGGTCAAAAGAACATTTATTGTACTCATGGAGTTGTTTTATTTTTTAAACTTTTGTTTTGAAATAATTTTAGATTTACAGAAGAGTTGCAAAGACAGGGTTTCTCTGTATCCTTCATCCAGCTTCCCTAAATGTTTAATGCAACTATGATATATTTATCAAAACTAGGAAATCAACAGTACAGCTAAGCTGGTACAGTACTATTAGCTAAAGCACAGTTTCATTTTTTAATATGAGTGAGATAACAGCCTGATTGTATGAAAAACCATGAAAGAGTCATTCAGTGGGACTCAGGGAAGTGACACCTTTTTCTAGAGGATGATGTATTAACTGTCATTTATTGAGCATCTACTATGTGCAGTCACTGAGCTAGACATTAAAGATAGGAAAGTATAAGACAAAGATTATCTTAGGAGCAAGTTAAATACTTTGGGAAATGATTTTTTTTTAATGAGTCTAAGAGTGATAGAAGGTATCTTTGTAAATAACTGTGTTATACATTGAAAGTGAATGCTCTGGGGGAAAATGTTTTTTTGCACCTATCACTGAAAGAGAAGCTATAGCAAATGGATGACTGGGTGAGTCACGGGAGTGGTGGATCTAGGGGCCCAGGGATAGGGGAGTGGGAAAGGCTGCACCCATGCTCTGGAGACTCAGGAGGATTGTTTTACTGGACTTACAGCACAAACACATGCGTGCATGCAGTGATTGTCAAATGATCCAAGATCATGTGTCTCCTACTGAGAATTTTGTTTTCTTTCTCGGTGGAAAATAGCAATTTCCTTCATTCCCGGTTATTGCAGATGATCTGATAATTTAACCTGAGAGCCGTTATTCCATTTTATTTCATAACCCAAAAGAAGTATATTGTACTTAGAGAAAACAGTGAGATGTCTGGTTTTTAATATTACTCTTTCTTAACATACAATAAGCTATCAGTTTGGTGATGACATGTAGATATCTCCTAACCTGCCATAAAATCAAGGCATGAATTTTAAAATGTTTTGTGCTCAGGAATCCAAACTTTTATAGTTGTTGAGCAGCCATCTTGATCTGCTCTGTTTTGAATTCTTAAAACCTGCAGGAGCTCATCAGCCTAACCTGGCCCCTTCCAGCTCATCCCCATGTCCCATTTTGCTGTATTTGAGCATAACAAGATTTTGTCTCTTTTTTAAAATTACCTAATAAATATGACCACAAATATTAAAGTATATAGATTAAAATGCTGAAGTTCTCTTCTTCCCCGTCCTATTCCCTCTCCTAGAAAGAACCTCTGTATAAAGAACTTGCTGGGTATCCTTTTAGACATTTTATGGTATGTTAACCTTGTATACATAAACAATTATGTGTACTTGCAGATCTCATTCTTTTACCACACTTCAGATTCTTGGTATATACCATAATATACTTAACCATTTCTCCATGATGGACATTATATTGTTTGCAGTTTTTGGCTATTGTAAGCAATATAGCAGTAAACTTGTTTGTATAATTTTTCTGCACATACTCCTGTAAGATTACTAGTGCCATTTCTGAATAAACAATTGACTAGTATTGCCAAGTTACCCTATAAAATGCCCAGTCAATCAGTTTATGTTCTAATAGGGTATGAAAGTGCCCATTTCTGGCCAACATTAGATAGTCTCAGTCTTTAAGTATTTTTTTCCCCTAATCAGTTAGATGAAAGGTGATTTTTTAAAAATAATTTTCTGATTGTTCCATAGTATTTTTTTTTCCTAAGGTATTTTAGCCATCCTTATTTCTGTTTTTCTGAATGGTATATTACTGTTTTATATCCATTTTGATGTCTTAACTGATTTATAACCCTAAAATTGGAACGATACAGAGAAGATTAGCATGGCCCCTGTGCAAGGATGACATGCAAATTCACGAAGCGTTTCATATTTAAAAAAAAAAATGAGTGCTAATCCTTTATTATATATATTACAAATATATATTTTTTTCCAGTCCGTTATAAGTTCCTTAATTCTGTTTGTTGTAACTTATGTGTAATCATATACGTTGGTCTTTTCCTTTGGCTTTTATGAATGTATTTTCTTCTGATACTTCTATAGAGTAAAACTCCAAAAATCCTGTGTGCCTTAGAGACTATAGGAGCCCATAGAGAAGAAACAAAAAATGAGGCAGATTGGTTGGTTGTGTCGTGTGGTGGGAGGAACATGGCACCAGACTTCAGGACCTAAATCATGCCCATTCTACAAGTTGCCGCCTGTGGGACTCATTCCACCTCTCTCTCTAGCCTGCTTTCCTGATCTGTCACTGTGGGTAGGACTATGCAATGTAAAATTCCTTTCAGCTTTACCTTTCTATAATTTCATGATAGAAAAATGGGTCTTGGAGATCAAGGTTGACTGTACTGAGAGATGTCTAAGGAGTATCTTAACTGTCTTCAAATATTTGATTGATTCTTGAAATGATGGTTGATAGAATAAGAAGACATTGTCTTGAACTGAAGCCAAGGGAAAAGTTTGGTTTGATACAGAGGACTTTTGGACTATACTGCTGATTAAATTCTGGAGTTAGGGCTCAAGAGAAATAGTGGAATTACCGTTAGTAAGAAGTAAAACTGATATTTGCTCATTGGGGCTTAAGGTGCACTTGACTGAGACAGAGACAGGGACTGGATTGATCCCCAAGTTCATAAAAAAGAAGTGTTTTAGACAGCTATTAACTTAGCCATTTTATGGATCTAGAAACTGTTAAGTTTGCTAGTTGTTCTTTCTCCTAAGGTGATTCTCTTGTGTCTTTTTCCATTGAAGAATCAGCAAGATAGGAGGTACCCAGGACTGAGGGTTCATGAGCTCAGAGGTCCAGTGCAGGAGGTATTTTAATGCTCACCCTGATAAGTGAAATATATTTCTTACCATCTTTAAGCCTTTATATTATCTATAGGTCACAGAAAAATCCAAATCCAAACAGAACTTAATGACTAGTGAGCAACACAGTTAAATACACAAGTTTTACTGTGTTAAAGGATGAAAAACTTTTCTTTCACCAGTCAGCAACATGGGGTCATGTTTTAAAACTGCCCCTGGATGAATGAATATTTTTACTCTTTCTTCAAGACCTGGTCTCTACAGTTGACAACCAAGGTAATTCTCCACCCATTCTTGGCTTGGCACTTTGCTGGAATTGCCATTAGGAATCATTAGGGGCAGCACTCCCGCTCTGCCCATCAGACCCAAGACAGTCCCCTTTGTACTCCCACATGCATACCGTGGCACCTCCCCAACAGCTGCTGCTTTCTGTTGCCACACAACTCCCCCCTTCCAAAAAGAAAGATGTAGTTCTTTGGGTTTTTTTTTCCCTTGAGATTCTTTAGCCTAGGCTGGAGTGATCTCTGCTCACTGCAACCTCTTCCTCCCGGGTTCAAGCAATTCTCCTGCCTCAGCCTCCCGAGTAGCTGGGATTTACAGGCGCTGCTAATTTTTATATTAGTAGAGACAGGGTTTCACCATTTTGGCCAGGCTCTTGACCTCGTGATCCACCTGCCTTGGCCTCCCAGAGTGCTGAGATTATAGGCGTGAGCCACCGTGCCCGGCCTCTTTGGGTCTTAAGAAAGATATAAAAAGAGTTCACTTTTAGTGACTTTATCTGATGATTGCATCACTCAAGCTCTGAAAACGAATCCATGCAAGAGATTCTAGAAAAGTTCCAGGCTGTATCACTGGAGTATTTATTATGGAGGAAATGCCTGTGATAAGGACAGGGTTGGTAGCTTCAATACCTCCCTCACTCCCTAGTCATTTGCAAAATCCAGTCAGTTTTGCTCCTAAGTAACTCTCAAATGTGTTCACTTCTTTGCTAAGGTGCAAGCCAGCAGCCCCCATCTGGACTAAAGCACTGGCCTCTGCACCCTCTCTGGGACCCCTGCATTTCCTCATTCAGCAGCCAGAAAAATGTTCTTAAAAATGCAAATCTGATGTCATTTCCCTGCTTAAAAGTGATCAGTGGCCTCCTGTTAACCCTTACAACAAGAACCAGAATCCTTCCCATGGTTCACCAGGCCCTTCTGCGTTGCTGTCTTCTCAGCACCTAGCACAGTGTGTAGGAATTTAAAAATGTGTAGCTTTGTAACAAATCACTTGATCCCCTCATGCCCACATGAATGCACAGGTCTCTCCTGTAGCCTGGCTTCCTCTGCTAGAGGGAAATACAATGGTTTTGCAAGGGCTCGGGAAGCAAGCACCAGCCAGGGTTCGTTTTCTTAGTCTGGCCACTGCAACGATTGTTATCAACAGGAACCTGTGCTGGACATCACTTTGCTTCCTTCTCTGGCAACAGCTACCTCAGAAACCCAGCCAGAGGCTCGCTGGGTCTTGTCCTTAGATCTCATGTCCACACATTTCCCTGTTCCAAACTCTAAGAGCCAGGTACAGGAAACCCAGGCTCTCCTGGGAAGCTGCATCAGTGGTTTCGGCGGGTCATACTGTAGGCAGAGTACTAATCACCAGGGGCCCACCCTGCACTACTCACGCAGTTGGCCTCCAGCGCTTCCGGCAGGGCTGTTGGAAACAGAACCTGTGGTGACAACTGGGAGTCAGTGCTGAACTGTTTCTGGCCACATACCCGGTCATCCTCACCCTTCCCACCTCTTGCCACTCCTTGATTTTCAGTCCTAGGCTGCTGTGAGCCCTAGCAGGACAGAGCCCCGACTGTGTGCTCCCTGCAGCACAGTGCTCCTGTGCCGGCTAGGAGCTCAGCTAGAGTGGGTTGCATGAGCCATGAGTTTTGGGTCAACGTATTCCTACTAATAAGCACTGCTTACCACCTGAGAGCTATTTCTGAAAGATTTTGTGATTTATAGAGGGCCATCATGAATATGTTAAGAGTACCGATAAAATATGCTTCATAAGAAATAAATTAGAATGCCTCTTGCTAATGTTTTTGGAAGCTGCTCTCATCAAGCATCAGCAACTCTAGTGAAGCATGGGTCAATCTGGAGATCTGAAAATTCAGGCATTTGACTAATGTTTACTTTTTTGTTACTTATAAACCACTGATAAAACTTTATAAATATATTATAATATTTCTGTTAAGATGGGATATACTATGCTTTAGTAACCAATAAATCTCAAAATCTCAGTGGCTCATCCTAGCAAAGGTTTATTTCATGCCCATGTCAAGATCCATCTTTTCGTTTTTTTTTTGAGACAGGGTCTTGTTCTCTTGTCCAGGCTGGAGTGCAGTGGTGTGACCACATCTCATTGCAGCCATGACTTCCTGGGTTCAAGCAATTCTCCCACCTTAGCCTCCCAAGTAGCTGGTACATGTACCACCACACCCACCTGATTTTTTGTAGAGAAAGTTCTTGCTGTGTTGCCCAGGCTGGTCTTAAACTCTTGAGCTCAAGTGATCCTCCTCCCTTGACTTCCCAAACTGCTGGGACTATAGGCATCAGCCACCACACCTAGCCTCATGGTCCATCTTGAACTATGCCGAGGGTGTTGGAGATGAAGGGCTGGGAGTCCCTGAAGCTTTCATCATACCTGCTTCTGTCTCATTGCCAGAACCAGTCTCGTGGCCCAAAACTGTAAGAGGGGCTGGGGAGTAGAGGATATTGGGTGAGCACTAACACTCTCTGCCATGTTGATTACCTATCAGCATTATGATGAACTGCTACCCACAGAGTGCTTACTGTGGACCAACATCTTATTAATCTTCACAAAAATTCAGAGGTGGGTGCCATTTCACCCCATTTCACACTTGAGGAGATTGATGCTCAGAGCTGTGAAGAAATGAACTTGAGGAGGTTACACTTGTAGACGGTGTCTAGTTAGCATCCTCACCAGCTCTGTCTGTTCCAAAGCCCAGCCGGGTTTTTCCACTACACCAAGCCCAAAACAGTATTACTACTTCATTAACATAGGTTTCCTTAGGCTTTCCGTATGTCAATATTTTGACCTTGTAGCTGCATGCACTTGAGAGCAATGCACCTGTATTTCTTTAAGCAGATTTGATAAGAATTCTTCTCCTTCCCCTCATTGCCCTGCCAGTGGTGCGAAACTTCACCCACTACCCTCTCCTGAGCTTCCGAAGGTGAAGAGGTTGAAAGCAGCTTCCTAGTGAAAGAATCTGGATTCAGCCACAGCATCAGAGGACTGTCTCAGTTGAAGCACCTGATTACAGTGGGTTTGAAGGACTCCCTTGCAAACCCACTGTGATAGCTGCAGCCTCACGGACTTAACTGCCAAGTGCACAAGCTTCCTTATGCCAAACACTGTATATCATTGTGGCTTTTACTGTCCCTGGGACCTGGTCAATGCAAATGATGGCCTTTTACCCTACTGGCAATCACAGGAGACTAACATTTCCTTCAGGAATGCCTCTACTTGAAATGTACATGCAGGATGTTGATAATGGATTTTAGGGCCTTGATTATTTACCACTTGTACAAAGCATTTTATTTTGCAAGGAAGAAGCTGTGTTTCAATTCACAGAGACCCTGTGGCCAGTGGTACTCAACCTTAGCTGCACCTTAGAATCCTCCAGGAGCTTTTAAAAATCCCATTGCCCATGCTACTTCCCAGACCATTCATTCACAAGCTCTGTGGGTGTGCCCTAGGCATCAGATTTTTTATAGCTTCCTCAGTGATTTCAAGCTGCCAGTAACAACACCCTCCACTGTAGACTGATTTTTGCCAGAATCAACAAGGTGTAGAGAAGCAAGGGAGAAAAAAACAAGACCTTCACGAATTGTTAGCTTGACACTAGGCCCAAACTCTCTTAGGAATTCAAATTAGTTATTGTCACCTTTAATTTTTTTCCCCATAGCAAATACAGCCAACATAAATGTCAATTAATTGAAAAATGTACCCAAAGCTGAGCAATGTAAGGCCCTCCAGCCTGGAATTGTTTGCTTTTCAAAGTTGAGAGTGGTGTTTTTGTCCTGGCTTGTTGACTAGCATATATTTTTTAAGTCATGATCCTTGAAGATATGTGCCAAGAGTGATTTCTGCCAAGATGGCCAAATAGGAACAGCTCCGGTGTGCAGTTCCCAGTGAGAGCAACACAGAAGGCAAGTGATCTCTGCATTTCCAACTGAGGTACCAGGTTCATCTCATTAGGACTGGTTAGACAGTGGGTGCAGCCCAAGGAGGGCAAGCCAAAACAGGGTGGGGCGTTGCCTCACCTGGGAAGCGCAAAGGACCAGAGAACTCCCTCTCCTAGCCAGGGGAAGCCATTAGAGACTTTTCCCGACACACTGACGCTCTGACTCAGATGCTGTGCATTTCCCATAGTCTTTACAACCTGCAGCCCAGGAGATTCTCTCTGGGGCCTACAGCACCAGTGCCCTGGGTTTCCAGCACAAAACTAGGCGGCCGTTTTAGCCACAGCAGTTTTTTTTTCCTTATGTCCTAGTGGCGCCTGGAATGCCAGCAAGACAGAACCGCCCATACCCCTGAAAAAGGGGGCTGAAACCAGGGAGCCAAGTGATCTGGCTCAGCGAGTCCTACCCCCATGAAGACCAGCAAGCTAAGATCCACTGGCTTGAAATTCTTGCAGCCAGCACAGCAGTCTAAGCTCAATCTAGGACATTCCAGTTTGGTGGGGGGAGGGGCATCCACCATTGCTAAGGCTTGGGTAGTTAACCTCGCCTGTGTAAACAAAGTAGCCAGGAAGTTCACACAGCAACTGGGCAGAGCCCACAGCAGTTCCACAAGGCCTCTGCAGGCAGACTTATTAGACTCCCTTTTTGTTGGGCAGGGCATCTCTGAAGAAAGGCAGCAGCCTGTCAGGGACTTATAAAGCCCCCACCTTCCTGGGACGGAGCACCCAGGAAAAGGGGCGGTTGTGGGTTCCACCTTAGCAGACTTAAACATCCCTGACTGGCAGCTCTGAAGGAAGCAGGGGATCTCCCAGCACAGTCCTTGAACTCTGATAAGGGACAGACTGCCTCCTCAAGTGGCTCCCTGATCCCCATGTATCCTGACTGGGAGACACCTCATACAGGAGAGCTCTGGCTAGCATCTGGCAGGTACCCTTCTGGAACCAAGCTACCAGAGGAAGGAACAGGCAGCAATCTTTGTTGTTCTGCAGCCCCTGCAGGTGATTCCCAGACAAGGAGGGTCTAGAGTGGACCTCCAGCAAACTCCAGTAGACCTGCAGCAGAGGGGCCTATTAGAAAGAAAACTAACAAACAGAAAGAAATAGTTTCAACATCAACAGAAAGGATGTCCACATAGAGACCCTATCTAAAGGACACCAACTTCAAAGACCAAAGGTAGATAAATCCCCAAAGATGGGAAGAAACCAGTGCAAAAAGATCAAATCTCCAAAAACCAGAATGCCTCTTCTCCTCCAAGGGATCACAGCTCCTCACCAGCAAGGGAACAAAACTGGATGGAGAATGAGTATGACAAAATGAACAGAAGCAGGCTTCAGAAGGTGGGTAGTAACAGAATTCTCCGAGCTAAAGGAGCATGTTCTAACTCAGTGCAAGGAAGCTAAGAACCATGAAACAAGGAAAGACGAAATGCTAACTAGAATTACTAGCCTGGAGAAGAACACAAATGACTTGATGGAACTGAAAAACACAGCACGAGAACTTCGTGAAGCATACACAAGTGTCAATAGCCGAATTGATCAAGCAGAAGAAAGGATATCAGAAATTGAACATCAACTCAATTAAATAAAGCAAGAAGGCAAGATTAGACCAAAAAATGAAAAGAAATGAACAAAGCCTCCAAGAAACATGGGATTATGTGAAAAGACCAAATCTATGTTTGATTGATATACCTGAAAGTGACGGGGAGATTGAAACCAAGTCGGAAAACGCTCTTAAGGATATTATCCAGGAGAATGTCCCCAAACTAGCAAGGTGGCCAACATTCAAATTCAGGAAATAAAGAGACCACCACAAAGATATTCCTTAAGAAGAGCAACCCCAAGACACATAATCATCAGATTCACCAGGATTGAAATGAAGGAAAAAACGCTAAGGGCAGCCAGAGAGAAAGATTGGGTTACCAACAAAGTGAAGCCCATCAGACTCACGGTAGATCTCTTGGCAGAAACCCTACAAGCCAGAAGAGAGTGGGGGCCAATAGTCAGCATCCTTAAAAGAATTTTCAACCCCGAATATCATATCCAGCCAAATTAAGCTTCATAAGTGAAGGAGAAATAAAATTCTCTACAGATAAGCAACTGCTGAGAGATTTTGTCACCACCAGGCCTGCCTTACAAGAGATCCTGAAGGAAGCATTAAATATGGAAACAACCAGTACTAGCCACTGCAAAAACATTCCAAACTGTAAAGACCATTGACACTATGAAGAAACCGCATCAGCTAATGGGCAAAACAACCATTTGGCATCAGAGTGGCAGGATCAAATTCACACATAATATTAACCTTAAATATATATGGGCTAAATGCCCCTATCAAAAGACACAGACTGGCAAATTGGATGAAGAGTCAAGACCCATTGGTGTGCTGTATTTAGGAGACCCATCTCATGTGCAAAGACACACATAGGCTCAAAGAATGGTGGAAGATTTACCAAGCAAATGCAGAGCAAAAAAAAGCAGGGGTTGCAATCCTAATATCTGATAAAACAGACTTTAAATCAACAAAGATCAAAAGAGATAAGGGCATTACATAATGGTAAAGGGATCAATGCAACAAGAAGAGCTAACTTCCCTAAATATATATGCACCCAATACAGGAGCACCCAGATACATAAAGCAAGTTATTAATGACCTACAAAGAGACTTAGACTACCACACAATAATGGTGGGAGACTTCACCCCACTGTCAATATTGGACTGATCAATGAGACAGAAAATTAACAAAGATATCCAGGACTCGAACTCAGATCTGGACCAAGCAGACCGATAGTCATCTACAGAACTCTCCACCCCAAATCCACAGAATATACATTCTTCTTAGCACCACATCACACTTATTCTACAATTGACCACATAGTTGGAAGTAGAACACTCCTCAGCAAATGCAAAAAAATGGAAATCATAACAGTCTCTCGGACCACAGTGCAATCAAATTAGAACTCAGGATTAAGAAACTCACCCAAAACTGCACAACTACATGGAAACTAAACAACCTGCTCCTGAATGACTATTGGATAAATAATGAAATGAAGGCAGAAATAAAGATGTTCTTTGAAACCAATGAGAGTGAAGACACCACGTACCAGAATCTCTGGGACACATTTAAAGCAGTGTCTAGAGGGAAATTTATAGCACTAAATGCCCACAAGAGAAATGAGGGAACATCTAAAATTGACACCCTAATGTCACGATTAAAAGAACTAGAGGAGCAAGATCAAACAAATTCAAAAGCTAGCAGAAGACAAGAAATAACTAAGATCAGAGCAGAACTAAAGGAGATGGAGACATGAAAAAACTTTCAAAAAAATCAATGAATCCAGGAGCTGGTTTTTTTTTTTTAAAGATAAAATAGACCACTAGCCAGACTAATAAAGAAAAAAAAGAAAAATCAAATAGATGCAATAAAAGTGATAAAGTGGATATCACCACCGATCCCACAGAAATACAAAGTACCATCAGAGATTACTACCTCTATGCAAATAAACCAGTAAATCTAGAAGAAATGGATAAATTCCTGGACACTTACACCCTCCCAAGACTAAACCAGGAAGAAGTTGAATCCCTGAATAGACCAATAACAAGGTCTGAAATTGAGGCCACAATTAACAGCCTACCAACTAAAAACAGTCAAGGACCAGACAGGTTCACAGCCAACTTCTACCAGTGTACAAAGAGGAGATGGTACCATTCCTTATGAAACTATTCCAAACAATACAAAAAGAGGGAATACTCCCTAACTCATTTTATGAGACCAACATCATCCTGATACCAAAACCTGGCAGAGACACAATTAAAAAAAGAAAATTTCAAAATAAAGAAAAAAAATAGAAAATTTCAGGCCAATATTCATGATGAACATTGATGTGAAAATCCTCCGTAAATACTGGCAAACTGAATCCAGCAGCACATCAAAAAGCTCATTTATTCATCACAATCAAATTGGCTTCATCCCTGGGATGCAATGCTGGTTCAACATAAGCAAATCTATAAGCATAATCCATCACGCAAACAGAACCAAAGACAAAAACCACATGATTCTCTCAATAGATGCAGAAAAGGTCTTCAACAAAATTCAACAGCCCTTTATGCCAAAAACTCTCAAACTAGATACTGATGGAACTTAAAACAATAAGAGCTATTTATGACAAACCCACAGCCAATTTCATACTGAATGGGCAAACACTGGAAGCATTCCCATTGAAAACTGACACAAGACAAGGATACCTTCTCTCACCACTCCTATTCAACATAGTATTGGAAGTTCTGGCCAGGGCAGTCAGGCGAGAAAAAGAAATAAAGGATAGTTAGGAAGAGAAGTCAAATTGTCTCTATTTGCAGACATGATTGTATATTTAGAAGACCCCATTGTCTCAGCCCAAAATCCCCTTAAACTGATAAGCAACTTCAGCAAAGTCTCAGGATACACAATCATTGTCCAGAAACCATAACCATTCCTATACACCAATAACAGACGGAGCCATATCATGAGTGAACTCCCATTTACAATTGCTACAAAGAGAATAAAATAGGAATACAACTAACAAGGGATGTGAAGGATCTCTTCAAGGAGAACTACAAACCACTGCTCAAGGAAATAGGACACAAACAGATGGAAAAAACATTCCATGCTCATGGTTAGGAAGAATCAGTATCATGAAAATGGCCATACTGGCTACAGTTATTTATAGATTCAGTGCTATCCCCATCAAGCCACCATTGACTTTCTTCACAGAATTGGAAAAAACCACCTTAAAACTTCATATGGAACCAAAAAAGAGCCTGCATAGCCAAGACAATCCTAAGCAAAAAAGAAAACAAAGCTGGAGACATAACACTACCTGACTTCAAACTATACTACAAGGCTACAGTAATCAAAACAGCATGGTATTGAGATACAGACCAATGGAACAGAACAGGGACCTCAGAAGTAATGCAGCTTATCTACAACCATCTGATCTTTGACAAACGGACAAAAGCAATGGGGAAAGGATTCCCTATTTAAGAAATGGTGTTGGGAAAACTGGCTAGCCATGTGCAGAAAGCTGAAACTGGACCCCTTCCTTACACCTTATACAAAAATTAACTCCATATGGATTAAATATTTAAACATAAGACCTAACACCATAAAAAACCTAGAAGAAAACCTAGGCAATACCATTCAGGACATAGGCATGGGCAAGGACTTCATGATTAAAACACCAAAGGCAATGGCAACCAAAGCCAAAATAGACAAATGGGATCTAATTAAACTAAAGAGCTTCTGCACAGCAAAAGAAACTATCATCAGAGTGAACGGGCAACCAACAGAATGGGAAAAACATTTTGCAGTCTACCCATCTGATAAAGAGCTAATATCCAGAATCTACAAAGAACTTAAATTTACAAGAAAAAAACAACCCCATCAAAAAGTGGGTGAAGGATATGAACAGACACTTCTCAAAACAAGACATTTATGCAGCCAAAAAACATACGAAAAAGAGCTCATCATCACTTGTCATTAGAGAAATGCAAATCAAAACCACATTGAGATACCATATCATGCCAGTTAGAAGCTAGGCGATCATGAAAAAATCAGGAGACAACAGATGCTGGAGAGGATGTGGAGAAATAGGAATGCTTTTACACTGTTGGTGGGAGTGTAAATTAGTTCAACCATTGTGGAAGACAGTATGGAGATTCCTCAAGGATCTAGAAATAGAAATACCATTTGACCCAGCAATCCCATTACTGGGTATATACCCAAACGATTATAAATCATTCTATTATAAAGACACATGCATACGTATATCTATTGCGGCATTGTTCACAATAGCAAAGACTTGGAACTAACCCAAATGCCCATCAATGATAGACTGGATAAAGAAAATGTGGCACATATACACCATGGAATACTGTGCAGCCATAAAAAAGGATACATTCGGGTCCTTTGCAGGGACTTGGATAAAGCTGAAAACCATCATTCTCAGCAAACTGACACAAGAACAGAAAGCCAAACACTCATAAGTGGCTGTTGAACAATGAGAACACATGGCCCAGGGAGGGGAACATCACACACTGGGGCCTGTTGCGGGTGGGGGACTAGGAGAGGGATAGCAGGGGACAGGGGAGGGATAGCATTAGGAGAAATACCTGATGTATTTGATGGGGTGATAGATGAAGCAAATCACCATGGCACATGTATACCTATGTAACAAACCTGCACATTCTGCACTTGTACCCTAGAACTCAGAGTTTGTATATATAAATATATATAAGTATTTATCTAAATATATATATGTAAATATATATATACATATACATATACACATATATACACATATATATACACATATATATATATATATAAAAGATATATGCCAAGAGATGGTTTTTATTAAAGCAAAATGCTTTATGGTTATTAAAAACTTAGTTGTGGCAAATGTCATTAAAAAATAGTTGTCTTCTCTTTGAACAGGGCCTTCAACCTTTTTAAGCCCCGAGGGTTGGGTGGGGAGTGTGTCAAGAAGAAACAACAGTATGAATGTGGCTGTACAAAGGTTTTAAATTCTGCTCTATAAAAATATATTACAAATGTGTTTTAGTAAATTTGCAAAGGGAAAAGACTTGCCTCATTAAATAATTTACTTAAAAGCTTAGAAACAATGTTAATACATCGATGTGAGGTTTTTGTATTATTTTCAAAAGGTATTTGTCTCCACCATCCCAGAGATGGCAGGTGGCTGTACCCCTTACCTGGTGGCATCTGAGTTGCACTTGCCATCTCTTTCCACAGATGATGAGAAAGCACAGCAAGCTTCGCTGGCTCTGCAGCTTTCCATGGGAACTTTGTCTTCCTCCCCCACGTTGTCATGTTGCCGGAAGTTAGAAACTTTTAAGAGTGAATGGGGTGGGGGTGTGGGCTGGAGTCCTTTGGACATTAGGCCAGGACTTTTCATAGCGACACGATAAACACTCCTCACAGTGCACTAACTTATAGATGATTTATTGCCGTAAGTAACTAAACAAGAGGAGACAGGCTGTTGTTTTGGTCAAGACCATCGGCATTCTCTCTTCAAGGTTCGCCAGTTGCATCTGCTTACAGCCTTAATACTCTCTGGACGATAGAAACACATGATCGACACAGCATACATGGGTAACAACTTGACCAATGTTACACTGATTAAAATAGCACATAGCAAGGGCAGCGGCCAGTCCCAGTGCCCTGAAATGACAGAAGTAATGTATGTTCATATGATGTGCTGAATACAAAACCTTTAAAAACAACTTTTTGGCATTAATACTAACACAGAATCCTTCCTTGAACATTCTGCAAGAGTAGGTGCACAGAATTACTTCTTCATTTCCAGATCACCAGTATCTACAGGACTACTTTGAGAAAAGCTGGGAAGCGGAGCACCTCCCCTCCCCTGTATCATTTTCTTTGCCAAAGCAGGAGGGTCTAAGGGGATTAGGTGGAGGAGGGCAGCTGACAGGGCTCTGTAAAGTCACCAATTAGCTGCGGGGGAGGGACACTGCCCCCGCAGGGTATGGGATGAACAACCAGCCTTGGTTTGTAGTCCAAGGTGTCCGTGGATTTGACCCGAATGCTCCCTGGAGTCCCCGTGAGGCAGACAGGCACTGGATGGTTCAGACCCTCCGGCTGGAGGAGTGGTGGAGCCAGGACTGGGCCTCCAGCCCTGAGGTCTAGAAGAAATAACCTGACCTCCTGCATTCTCACATGGGGTCATTAATGACACCTTTCCAAAGGATGTGCAAAAACCAACACTGTCAGGAACCTGGCCCTGGGAGGGCTCAGGTGAGCTCACAAGAAGAGGTCAAGCCAAGCCAAAGGGTAGGTTAACACACAACACCAGGGAAACCAGCCCCCAAACCAGCTGTTAGCAACATGCCTTGGGTTTGGCAACTCATCTAGTTTTAGCACAAATTGCCCGACATTCAGTTTTCTTTAGCCATACCAAGCTCTCCGACTTCCTCAGCATCCCCGTCCCTGGCATCCTCTCCTGGATTGGAATGCCCAGTGCAGCCCCCCACTGGGGCCCTGCTGTGGCCAGCAGGACCATTCTGCACAGCCTCGCCCTCCACACCCACCCCACACGGCCGACCACCAGGGGACAGCGGTTCTCCCTTATCCTCCTGGACAGGGCCCTTCATCTCCTCGGAGACTCCTCCCTCCTGCTGCTGTCCCGAAACACAGTTTCCCATGTCTCCAGCTTTGGAAGACTGGTCTTCTAAATTCTTCTCATTTTCTTCTGCTTGTCGTTTTTCTCTGGCACTGAGTTTACCTTTTGATTTCCTCATCTGCCTGTTGTGCATTTCTTCTCTGGAGAATCGCCACTGAAACTAGAAATCAGAGAGGACGAGGATAAATAACAAGCCTCTGGGAACCCAGAGGTTCACCCGAAGCCTTGTTTGCATTCATACCCACACCATGTCTAAGTGAGAAGTACAATTCCCAGAATCCTCCAGCCACGCAGTACAGGCACAAAACTTGAATCACACCCAGTCATATCACACCCCCACCAAGAGCCTTCCCCATGCCTTCCAGGGAAGTCAGAGGCTCAGAGTCCCAAGGGCACACGGCCAGTAATAGAGTTGGGCAACAACCGGGGTCTCATCAGATCTCTGGAGCAAGACCACTGAAGAGAGCCCCAGCTCCGCCACTCACTGGCCAGTTTCTCAACCCGAATTTCTCATCTCGGTGACCTGGAGTGCGCACAAGGTTTTAGTTTTAAGTTCCCACCATGGCCACTTCCTTGTGCTTCAGTTGCATCACATTGGTTTCACCAAATATACACTTAAATCTTAGATGTTCTATAATTGAAAGAAAAGGGGAGCTTTCGGTTCCTATGATTTCTTGCCGGGCCAGGGAGGGGAGCCCAGGAATGCAGTTGCACCATCAGTGGGAAATGATTTCTTAAGGCTTTACCATGTTGTAAATAATTCTGAGTGCTTTGCTAGGAAAAACCAAAAATGTGCTATGTAAATGTTTTAAAATCTGCCATTTTTGCAGTTTTCCACAGTAGAGATCTATTTCCTCAAATAAAACATTTGCCTCAACACAGAATTCTGAGATTTAATATAGGATTCTTGGATTTAACACTTTTTTCGATAAGAATGGTAACGGAATGTTCCATTAAAGTAGAGGAACGTGAGTGAAATACATGTTGAGGTTAGGATTTAACATCTATCCGGTCCTTTCCCACCCTGTACTCCCCCAAATCCCCGAATTAGTTCACTTACAATGTTGGATGGGTTTCTCCTTTGACCTCTTTTGGAATGTCTCATACTATAGCTGACAGACCTCCCCTAGGAGATGGGTGGAGCTTTTTCCACCCAAACTGTGAGGATCCCAATAATGGAATTGCTCTGTAAGCTAAGTGATGTCTCAGACCCACCTCCTACTTCAGCCAAGCTTGCCAGGCAGGCATCTCGAGGCTCCAGACCCACCGGAGGAGGCTGCTGATACGCCCCTCAGCATGACTGCGCCTGCCTCCACCAAGCCTCCCTAGCTTCCAGGCACCGTGCTATGGTTCATAACTGCTGCCCTGTGCTAGGCAGCTGCTACTGCATTTTATTCCAGCCCAAATGTAAGAATCTATCTTTTTTTAAAATGGAGCTTCCAAAAGAGTCAGAGCCTCTTCACATTTTATATCATTTGACATGTTTTTAGAAAAAGATCAGTTAAGCCTACCTGTGTAATATAGTATTCCAAGAGGCAGTCGGCTCTTTCTCAGAAAGTCAGTCTTCCTCTTTCTCAGAAAGTCAGAGGAAGTTTTACTGCTGCCAATAAAGTGGTGATTGTTTTGGCTAAGAGGCCCTAAATACTAAAATATCAAAGCATTATAGTATGGGTTCAGATCCTAGTGCTGGCACTTGTTAGCTGTCAGTCCTTAGGCAGGTTATGAATCTGAGTTTCAAGTTACTCATCTCTAAAATGATTGTCTCAGCCTCCAGGGCGGCGGTGCACACCTTCCAGGCCTTGTTTACATTGTATTTGATGTGAAGAGCGCCCTCTGCTGTTGTGCAGTGTACTACTGAAGACATTTCCAT
Source organism: Plecturocebus donacophilus (assembly GCA_004027715.1). Taxonomy (NCBI): domain Eukaryota; kingdom Metazoa; phylum Chordata; class Mammalia; order Primates; family Pitheciidae; genus Plecturocebus; species Plecturocebus donacophilus. The sequence continues at coordinate 26,330 of PVKP010000253.1, read as the reverse complement.
CACATGCTAGACCTTCCATCTAACATGAGCCCAGACAATCTCAGGGGCTGCTCTTGCTAAATAAACAACAGAGCTTCCATAGTTTCCTCTGGATGCCTGGCCACATCCAGTTTCCTATAGAAGATCACATCTTGTTGACCTCCTGATATAATGTAAAAGGAGAACACGGACAGTGGAAAGCAAACAACAAAAACTGTTTCAGAGCCCAACCATTCAAAAAGGAGACGTCTCAGAAAGCAAGAGGAGGCCTGGACTATGCCAGATTTCAGCAGGGCCTCTGAGATCAGGTCTAACAGCCACACCACTTAAAGGCACGCAGTCTAGCCTGGGGAATGGACTCCATGTTTTGAGCAGGACCTAGGGAGTTTCTGAGCTTAACCAGCAAGCTTCTGGTAAAACAGGCTGCACTGAGTTGGGGGCCTTCCCAAGCCAGAGCATCTGTGGCAGTTGGGTGTGTCACCAAAACCAACTAGCCACCCAATTCAGAATAACTGTCTAAAAGAAAAAAAAAATCCTTCACGTCACAGTAATGTGTGTCCAGAGTTCCATGTCATCAGGGGAAAATGGGTTTAGTTTGCACATTTTAAAAACTGCCCATTATTTAGTTTCGCTGGAAAGAAGTCTTCCCCTGAATTGTAGAAGTCACCTATTCCTATTCCTTTTGAAGGAGTTTAATATTTGCTTTGAAAATCACACACACATACACAGAGGTTTCTTTCAAATGCTGAAAAGTCTTGATTGGAAAATTCTGTCCATGTTGCTGATTAAAAGAAGTCTAAGTGTGCCACATCCTCAGTGTGCCAGTCTTGCAATTTCTTAAGTTTAAATGCTGGATATATGTATGTCCTTGCTCAGAAGTTGATTACTCATTCATTGATTTAACAAATATCTGTTGAGCACCAACTAAAATCTGGGTACTGGGAACACAATACAGGAAAAGGGTCTTTGCTCTTGTGGAGATTATGCCTGGCTCTGCCTGGAAAGGATAAAATAATGATCACAAGTAACTAAAACCCAGAGGAGAGCTCTGAAGGAGAGGAACACTGTTCTTTTCCAGTGTGGTACAAAGAAGCCTGCTTTGGTGTCAAAGGAGACAGCACTGTCCTGAGAAAAGGATGCTTGAGTGGAGCTAGAAAGGAGAGTGTCCTTGGCAGAGGGGACACAGAGGAGCTGGAGGCTGCAGAGAATGGGGGGCTGACGGAGGAAGTAAGAGGGGCCGGATCCCTTGGGGCCTTGAGGGCCATGGTGCTGACTTCCATCTTTGTCTTCAGAGTCATACAAAACTTCAGAACTCCTTTGAGCAGTGAGATAACAGGATTCAAGTTGCTGTTTTAACATATCACTTTGGCTCTGAATAGAGAACCTATTTGAAGGGGAGATCTGTTATGAGATTGGAGCAGCCAAAGCGAGTGATGGTGGAGAGAGATGGAGGGATTCCAGAGCCTCTGGGACCTAACACAGATGAGTCTTAAGGATAGACTGGATACAAGGGAAGGAGAAGGAAGCGTCAGCAGGGACAGCCCGTAACGGGCGGGTGCCATGCCTCTAGATAGGTGGCAGTGGGCCCGGTGGGCCAGGCATGGGGAGGGGGGAGAGTCATGGGCGTGTTCTAGCTTGAGTAAGTCACAGGATGGATGGAGCTGGAGTCTTGGGGCACAGTGAGGGCTGAAAGTACAGACGGAATGGTCACTGGCACAGAGGTGGTGAAGAGGTTCAGGAAGGCAAGAGTGAAGGGAGAAAATGGGGCTGGGTGTGAACCCCAAGGAACTTAGTGGCAAACAGGAGAATGAGGTGGGAAAGAACCAAGAGAAAAGCTGCTTCAAGGAGTGAGGGTGGTCCCAGCGTCAAGGCTGCAAGAGCTCAGGCGTGAGGAGGACTGGGTGGAGTGACTCACGGTCACCAGGTACACAGGCCTGTGGGAGCGGGACGCTGCCCCGTGTTGGCTGAGCAGTGAGGAGGGGACACCCAGTCCAGAAGATTCTTCCAAGTCCAGAAGATTCTTCCAGGGAGCCTGGCTTTCCAGCCCCCTCTCTGGGGTACTCCGTCTGTGAGATGACCCAGAGAGTCTCGCGCAGAACAAGTGCTCCACACCAGCCACCTCCGGTCTTAGAATGAGGCCAGACATAATTAGGTACATGGAAAGAGAAAGCCGTCTACCCAGATGAGTACAGCTGATTGGGATTAGAAGTTTTTACTGACTGAAAAAATAGTAGGTCCCATCCTCTCTGAATTTTCCCAGAGGAAAGTCAATTCTACATTATTATAACAGCTTTTACAAATTTACCTCCAAAATCTCCCTGCCTGCTCAAGTTTCCACTGACTTGTTCCCTCTGTGCGATGCCATGACCTTCATACCAACATCCACCCACGTCTCTCCTTCGGAATCTGCGTACCCCACAACCAGGAACCTGTTAGGCAAAGGTGGCACCATCTCCCTCTAAGGCTGCAGCAGTGTCTGTCAGCATCTGACAGGGGCCCTCCTGTGCACTGCGTGTTGAATGTCACACTTGCTGAATGCATACAGTCCCTGTGAGCCTGTGGCTGAGCTGAAACTGACAGCACTCTGCGGCTGATCCATCTTCCGGCCAGTGGCTGCCTGCTCCTGGTGGTTGTTGGTGGGCCGGCAGCTGCCTTCTGGTCCACTGCACCGTCACCTGTCACATTACCCCCTCAGATCCTGGAAAAAGACCTTCCTCCACACTTCAGCCCATCTGGCTTCAAGTCACCATTGCCTTGGCACTCCTTCCACAAGTGAGCTCCCCTTGGAGTTGTTGGCTGGTGAGGGGCTGCTGCAATCTGTTCATTTGCTTCATGCTCCTGCCCCAGGGCTCTGTGTCCACAGAACATGAGGAACCAAGTGTCAGGAATACAGGGGTGATGCCAAGAGTGAGGAGCCGAGCAGGTCAGGCAGGCTCTGCTGAGAGTGTGGCCTCGGCCATCAAAGGTGCAGTGAGCTGGATCCAGGTGACACTTGACTCAGGCTTTGGTGGGTTCGCTCAAGTCACCAGCCTCTTCCCAAGCAACTGGTGAAACATCCTCAGGAAAAGCACCACAGGCTGCTCAGTGTGGGGTGGGAAGCATCGGAATCATCTGGCACAAGGCTTGCTGACACTTGCACCTGGTACAACCCTTGTGCTCACCTTCAGGAATCACAGAGAAGACCTGAGAAGGCCAGTCTCTGTGGAACTGTGTTTCCAGGGTAGTTCATGCGGAGTCCAGAGAGGGGAAAAGGGCCCTGGGGATCTCTGAGGATAGCCTGGCCTGAGGACTTGCTGCCAGAGGCTATGGCTAGCCCCTGTCTGCCATCAGAGGCCTTTGGGTGTAGGCCTGTCAAGAAGGGGATCTGGCAGGGTCTCTCTGCCCAGATCGGCACACTTTCAAGGTCCTGAGGAATCTAACAAGGCAGGCCAGAGCTCCAACTAGCTGGAAATGAGATTAAGACACAGAGAAGCTGGCCATGAGCTCGAGCCATCCCCACCCTGTGGTCAGACTGCAGCTGACTTCATGCCCTTCTTTTCATCCTAGTGATACTATCTGGCAGGCGGGAGCTTCCAGAAGAGCCTCTCTCCTCCATCCTTCTGGCCTGCCCAGCAGGACAATGGCAGACAAGGCCCTCCAGCCCCTCAGCTGTCCCATTTTAGCAGCCTGAGATGTGATTCGGTTTGCCAGGGGCTCCAGGAGTCCTTGGAAGCTGGAGCAGGCTGCCCCGTCAAATGCTGCAGAAAATCCACTGAAGATGAAACCCTGCTGAGGAAAACCTAGGAAGGCCATCAAAGTCACTTACCTTCGATTCCTTCTTCTTGATTTTCTGAGGTAGACACGGTCTCTGAAGAAAGACAATCTGCTTGGTGGATACATTCCCTTCCCTGTAACACACAGAGCTGAGAATGAGCCATTTTATACCTTGTAGGAACCCAAAACCTGATGCAGATGTTGCCATCCCTAACTTCTTCACAGCAGACCACCCACGGGACTATGACACGGTAGGAGTCAAGTGGCACCTGCTCTACTCTACCACTCCCAGGCTGTCCAACTGTGCTTCCTAGGGGCTACCGCAGAGGCCCAACAAAAGCTTTTTGGGTATCGCTACAAAGTCAGCTCCCTAGCTAGACACACCGATTCCCTTAATGGGAAGTAATGCTATCTTGGCCAAATGAGGACACATTGGCTGCTTCAGTGGATCTCAAAGGAGCGGGGGCCTCTTCCAAATCTGCCTCTGGTAATGATGGCCAGGTAGGTAAGAACCTGGGTGATGAGCTCAGCCCTCCAGCTACTACAGGACAGTGGGCAGAGGGCATGGCTGCACCCAGGGTCTCTGCCATGCATGGCTCCTGGAGGCACACCAAAGACTGCGCAGCGCCAGGCAGGCCCTGCGAAGCAGTGCCTGTTAACAGCTCTGGCTCACATGAGCAAAGCAGGAGAGGGAGGGGCAGCTCGTATCTTACCATATAGTGAATACTGTCTTCCCAGAAGGCAAGACCCCAGAGCTGCCTTTAGAGATGATAGAAATATTGTAAAGATCACTGTTTTCCCCTGCTTCCACCCTCTGATAATTTTATATTTTGTTTTTTAATTTACAAATAATAATTGTATATTTATGGAGTAGAATGTGCTGTTTTGATATATGTTTACAATGTGGACTGATTAAATCAGGCAACTTAACAAATCCATCATCTCACATACTTAGCATTTTTATGGTGAAAACATTTACAAAACTACTCTTTTAGCAATTGTAAAATATACAAGGCACTGTTGTTTATAGTAGCCACCATTCTATGCAACAGATGACGAAAGCTTATTCCTCCTGTCTGGCTGAAACTTTGTACCCTTTGATCAACCTCTCTCCTTTGCCCATCCGCCCCACTCCCCAGCCTCTGGTCAACACCATTGTACTCTCCACTTCTATGAGCTCAACTTTTTTAGATTCCACATATGAGAAAGGTTATAAGGTATGTCATTCTGTGCCTGGCTTATTTCACTTAGCATACTTGTCTTCCAGGCTCATCCTTTTCACAAGTAACTGAATAGTATTCCACTGTGTATATACACCACATTTTCTTTATCCATTTGTCTGACGAGGGACACCTAAGCTGCTTCCATTTCTTAGTGTTGTGAAGAAAGCTGCAAGGTCATGGAAATGCAGACCCCTCTTCAGCATACTGATTTCAGTCCCTTTGGATACATATCTAGAAGTGGGATTGCTGGATCGTGTGCTGAGTCTATCTTTGGTTTTCTGAGAAACCTCCATACCCTTTTCCATAATGGCTATATTAATTTACAGTCCCACCAAGAGCATACAGGGTTCTCTTTTCTCTATACCCCTTGCCAACACTTAGCTTTTGTCTTTTTGATAATAGCCATCCCAATAGTGTGAGGCTGTATCTCATTGTGGTTTTAATTTGCATTTCTTAAATCTCTGTTTTGTAAATGTCTTTGCATTCAGCTACAAAGTCTCTAAGAAAAAAGAGGGAGAGGAATAATATTTGGTCCGCACCTATTTTGTGCTAGCGGCTGGGCCGGGTGATTTCACAAATAATGGCTCATTTAAGCTTCACCTCAATGCTCCACGGAATCCGACTCCCACTTTTATAGAAGGAAACAAAAGCTTAGCTCAGGAGCAGGCTGGAGATCACACAGTGAGGATTCAAACACAAATCTGCCCAGTTCCACACACTTTTTTTTCTTTTCTTTTCTTTTCGAGACAGAGTTTTGCCCTTGTCGCCCAGGTTGGAGTACAGTGATGTGATCTTGGCTCATTGCAACCCCTGTCCCCCGGGTTCAAGCAATTCTCCTGCCTCAGCCTCCAGAGTAGCTTGGATTACAGGCATGTGCCACCACGTCCAGCTAATTTTTGTATTATTAGGGTTTTACCATGTTGGCCAGACTGGTCTTGAACTCCTGACCTCAGGTGATCCACCCGCCTCGGCGTCCCCACAAACTTGCCAATTCCACCACAAGTGGTCGTTTAAGGAACAGGGAGGTGGAGGATTAGGAGTATTATTTAGTGGGTGTGAAGGTCTGAGACAGACCTGTCTGTAGCCCCTGGGCTTAGAGGGCTCAGAACTAGCTGGGCCTTCACATTCAAATACATTCTTATTGTGAGTCTTATCATCTGGAAACTGACCAGGAAACTGACTCAGAGAAGCTATGTAACTTGATCAGCATGACACAGTTGGTAAGTGGCAGACTGAGGACTTGGTTCAAGTCTTCAGGCCCCAAATCCAGGGTTCTTTCTACACCACTGCACTGCCTTGTGCCTGCCGAAGTCTTCGCTGAGAAAGAATATGATGGTTCCCAGTGGCCAAGGGACTCAAAAGTGGCCACAGACGAGCTCCCCCTGGTGCGCTGACCCACTGTGACCCAGCGTGGAACCTGAGGAGCCCGGTGAGCCAGAGGAAGGACCAGGAAAGACATCCAACTGTCACCATGATTCTGCACTCTCAATCGCTCTGGTCACCAGCCTTGCCTCATGCTGTCTGTCACTCTCCAGTGCTGACTGTCTGGCAGGGCTTGGGGAAGGTGGAGCTCTGGGGACCACAGGAGGGGCCTCCCTGCTCGTCTTGTCAGCAGAGAGGCGGCCTGCTCCAGGAAAAGCAGACTGAGGTTCTAGGCCCAGTTTCTGCCACTTAACTGGCTATGTAGCCTTAAGTAAGTGACCGAGCCTCCCCAGCCTCAGTTTCCTCATCTGCAAAATGGGAATCATACCCAAGCTTGCAACCCCACACGGCAGTGAGGAGGACTAATTTGGATAGTAAGTCCAACATACAGCTGGAGGGCCTTTTATGGTTCGTGTGACTGGGCTCAAGGCAGGGTGAGCAGAGCTGAGGGTGAACAAATGACCATGAATGTGAAATTTTAAGGAATGCCAAAGCAAGGCCCGAAGGGCAGGTCTTTACAATCCTTTTGTGGAGCTACTGACCAGTGATGATCTTGGGCAAGTCCCTCAACCTCCCTGGCTACACTTTCCTCAGCTGTCAAATGGGTTTAATAATAATACAATTCTACCTCATAGGATTTTTCTTTTCTTTTTGAGGACTGAGATTTTTATCTGTAAAGTGCCTACCTAGCCTAGCACAAGGCACATAGTAGGTGCTGGATTTCTTTTGCATTAGAGGCTCTGGGCCCCCTCAGTCTGGGCGGCTCATCTTTGACGTGTCGGGCAGTAATGATTCACAGGGCGCCCCCATGTGGGAAACGGCATGCAGGGGAATTCTCTGGTGATGGTGGTTAAGAATGCAAAATTCTGGCTCTGCCCCTTCCCAGTGGGAAAGTTTACATAACTACCAGCCTCTTGCACAGGATTAAATAATTTATAGACATGAGGTGCTCATTAGGAACAGTGATGGCTAGTACAGAGTAAGTGTTCAATAGAATCCTAACGATTACTGTGATTGTTACCTGGTAGTCTTGACGACGGGAGTCGGTAGCACACAGGTGAGCTGCCAGCCGTAGGCTGCCAGCGAGTTCAGCAGGGGCACGTAGTCTGTCTGCACCTCGACACCCTGGGGGAACAAGGCCAGCATTAGTGCCACTGCTGCCACGAGCCAACTCCCAAGCAATGAGGGGACTATTCCATCTGCCAATCCAGCAAAGCAGAATAGAGGTGGCGGCGCCTGGCCACTCAGAGGCTCCTGCTCCGATGCTTGCTGACTTTAAAAGTTTGGAGTCAAATGGCCAACGGGATTTCTTACTTGGCCCCAGTTCAGCCTGTGACATCGGCAAGGAATTAGAGCCAAAAGATTAATTCATTAATTTTGTTTTATTCTTGTCTGGACAAATAGCCTCCTGTGAGTTTCACTGATGAAGCATAATTGTCTCGCCTCTGAGAAGTATCCAGGGCATATAAGTACACATGCTGCTCTGGATGAGTTCAGAGTGTGTTGTGGGGAGTTAACATACATTTGACAAATGGCCAAGTTGTTTGCGTCTGGCCACAGTAGCAACACACACATGCACATCCACATGTGTATGCACACACAGAAGCCACTTCGCCTGCGTTATGTGTCCTTCCATGCAGGGATGAATGAATGCTGCCATTTTTTTTTTCTATTGCTAGGCTGGAGTGCAGTGGTGAAATCTCAGTTCACTGCAACCTCCGCCTCAGGCGATTCTCCTGCCTCAGCCTCCCGAGTAGCTGGGACTACAGGCACGCATCACCATATCCAGCTAATTTTTGTATTTTTTTAGTAGAGGCGGGGTTTCACCATGTTAGGATGGTCTCGATCTCTTGACCTCGTGATCTGCCCGTCTCAGCCTCCCAAAGTGCTGTGATTACAGGCATGAGCCACCACGCCTGGCCTGCCATGTTTTATTTCAAACTAGGATCTGGGTTAACTAATATTTGTCTTTGAATTTAAAAACTCAGCTCCCTGCTAGCACAGGGAGAGATGTGAGGCCCCTGCACTGGCTTTCACCGCTGGGGGCGTTCTCACTGCAACAGGCCTCATTTCTTACTCCAGGCTCCTCACTAACACTGAAAGTGTAGCCCCCACCCCTGCCCCCCGTGTAATTGGACTCCACATCCCTTCTAGTTTGGCTTCTTGTAGTTGGCTTCTGAAAATCTCAAACGTATATCCAGATTCTTTCCACCTGTGTGCCCACATAGTTCATTTATCAAGTACTTTAGAGCCGTAGTGGGTGCAAAGGCATGGTCCTGGCCCCTGGAGGTCACTGGCTAACAGAGGCAACAGCACAAACGTGAGGAACTGGGAAACCTAAGGCTCGCTGGCGGGGCCATGAGACTTTGAATGCCAGCAGAGGTGGGAGAGATCCCAGCCACAGTCAAAGCAGGCTTCCTGGGGCACGTACACATTGGAAGGTAAAGCCAGGCCTAGAATTCCAAGGTCCGTGGTCGGCTTAACTCAGAGGCAGCATGCGTGACTGTGGTCTGGAGTGCTCCACTCAGAAGGCGGCCATGCGTGGTGAGTGGCTATTCTGCTGTCGGCCCTCTGGGAAGAGAACCAGCTCATCTGGCCGCCCTGGGCGAGGGGGATGGAAGGGAGAGCAGGGAACAACCTGTCCCACCTCCTCAAATGTCTTTTAAAGCTTCTGTAACTGGATACCAGTTCCAGAGTGGCTACCAAGTCACTTGAACCCCTGGTGATTAATTTATCACTCGCAGCCTCAGTTTCCTCAGCTGTATAAAGTGGGTGCTGGCCTATGTCAGTGGTTCCCAAAGCACGGCCCCCGAGCCGGCGGGAGCAGCACCTGAGAACTTATGAGACGCCCGGATTCTCAGGGCCCCATCCCAGACCTGATGAATCAGGAACTCCGGAAGTAGGGCCCCAGAATCTATGTTTTAAAAGCCCTTCCCAGTAGTCCTGATGCATCCAGGTCTGAGAACCACCGCCTAGGTGACCATGTAGGTCTCTTCTGGCAAAAGAAAAGTCTGTAATTCTGTAGCCAGAATCTATCAGCTGTTGCCTCAAATCTAACTTTGCCCATTCTCCATGTGCGAAAAAATAAAATGTATTTTTAAAGGATCAGCTCTATTAGAAATGCTGCTGCAACGCAAGGGAATGGATGGAGCAAGGGGAGAAAAGAAGGGAAGGGCTAAGGTTTGAATGTGTCCCCCAGAAAGCTGCCATGTGTCGACAACTTAATCCCACATGCAGTGACAGTGGATGGTGGGTCCTCTGGGAGGTGTTTAGGTCAGGAGAGCTCAACCCTGAATGGATTAATGCCAACTCAAGCAAAGGGCTTGAGGCTACGAGTTCAGTCTCTTGCTCTCTCCCCACTTCTCTGCCCTTCTGCCATGGGATGATGCAGCAAGAAGGCCCTCACAAGATGCCAGGGACCTTGGACTTCCCAGCCTCCAGGACCAGGAGCCAAGAAATGTCTGTCCTTTATGAATTGTCTGATCTCAGGTATGCTGTTACAGCAGCACAAGTGGACTGAGACAGGCAGAAGTGGAGAAGGGGAAAGAGAAAGAGGAAACTTAGTAAAGGAAGGGGGAAGGGAAGAGGGAAGGGAGCAGAGGAGAGAGAGGTACAGGAATAATCCATTTACAGGAGGGGCCAGGAGAGAACACCATTCTGGTCCCTTCCCTGAAGCCCCTATCAGGCCAGAGATGGCCCAGCAGTTATGACCATCCTTTCTGCCTGGCCTCTGGGCACACGCACGCCTCCCTTCCAGATCAGCACAGCCAGCATTTCTGCTGGTTGCCACGGTCACTACCTGCTGAAGGAGCCCTGGGATTGCTTTATCCTGAGAACTCCTGCCCCCGTCCCCATATTCCCAGTTTAAAGAGAGGAGGAAAAACAATTTTAAGTCCATACTCTCAAGCTTTGGGAGGTTATGATTACTTGGGCCTATCAAGAATAACCTTCCCACTTTATCAAGCACTGTGACAAACCCGCCGCAATCAGACAGTAGCTATGGCAACCAGGACAAGCTTTGGTGCCTCACAAAGCCCTGAGTGGCAGAATGGAGTCCTTTTATTCGTGGCTGCATCCCGGGCTGGGTTTTCTCTGCAGGCACCCAGAGCTGCGAGACAATGAACGACCCCTGCTGCAGCCCGACCCGCCTGCTTAGACCACGAACCGGCTGCTTCCGTTTTGCTCCGTTTTATTTCCTTTTGTCACTCTTAAAGAAAAAAACAGCAGGATTTCTCCCAAACATTTTTTTCCCCCCCAGGGTAGGCGGTGTCAGCCAGAGGGTGCAGAATCATAAAGACCAAAAGCAAAAGGGAGAACACATGAGCCTGAACCCCCAGCTCTCTAACCCTGCTTGAGAGAGCTGAGGGTTCAATCTCACGTGTTAATTTCTGGTCATCACATGGTGAGTTGACAAGTAAAATACAAAAGGTAGGGGTGAGATGTTGCACTCTGCCAGACTCTCCCACTCTAACTATTCGGGATGGTCTTGGCTTAATTAATGTTAAATGTGGTTTTCCATAAGCATCTATCAAAGCCTGTTTGCATATTATCAGTATAGTAAGGAGATGGCATTTCTAAAATGGGAGATGAGCCTGTCAGTGAAAGACACTTCTAAGTCCATTAGCTAAGAAAGGTGGTAGGAAACATAACCGGATGGAAGACTCTCTTTGATCTGCTTTTTTTGCGACACTCCAGTGAGGAGAGAAGAAAGCACCAACAGCACTCAAAAGCCAGCCTGCTTATCAAACAAAAAGACATTTCTTTCTCTGAGTAGGAGCAAAAATTTTAATTAACTCTCCATTCTCCTGTGGTGGATACGTAATCTCCGATCACACCTGGAGTGTTAAAAAATGGAGCATGTCCTGTGGTTTTTCAACTTGTATAAAAGGAATTCATTTGTATTTATGGCTCTTTTTTTCCTTTGTTCCCTATAATTTCTCCAGTGGTTGCAAATCAGCTGAAGAAACAGACATCCTACACAACCTTTCTTTACCCTCCAAAAATTAGGACAACAGAATGTAGAGTTTACTAAGAAATGCATTTGTCATTTGATCATTTTTAAAGATCCTCTTTGCAGGGAAATAATTCGGAATTCATACATTCGTCCTGTGAGAAAGTCTGTATTCTGAATGTCAGTTTGCTTTTCTTTTCTCCTGTGTTTCATCCTGTGGAAGCAATCTGGGAGAAAAGAAGTTCGAAAGAAAATATTTTGCTCTTTATACATGATTGTAAATGAAGAAAGGAATTTGATTTCCCTTGTCTGAAAGGTGCTTGAGACCACGTCTGAAGCACCTGAAAGCAGTGACTGGGGACAGTTTGCCTCTGTTCCTGACGTCCACGGGACTGAGACTTTGCCCTTCGCCAATTAGGGTACGTAAGGAACAGTCCTGCAGAAACTACTCTGCGTCTTTTGTAAAACTGCTGCCAAAACACTAATGCCCACAGATTACTGGCAGTAATTTATGCCACTCTTATTTTACTTTTCAATTTTAAGTAACTTAATCTTCTGCCACGGGAAATAAAGGTTTAGTGCTCCCATATACATTTCTTATTTCCTTTTTCTTTGTATTCCAAATGGTTATTTTATAATTTAAAGTAAATCGAAAGTCAGTGTTTGTGTTACCACAATTTTGCAAATATTGCTTAATGCTGGGTCAAATAATGCACTATGACCATGCCTTCTTTTTTATATAACCCTTTATTTTTCCTGGAGTTAACTATTACCTCAATTTTTTTTTCATCTTCCTGGTTGTGTATGAACCCATCACTAATTTATCACACATGTTGCAGTACCTCTATTTAATGCCCATCAATAAATATTTCATGTGCCTAAATACATTAGTTCCATTTTTTTCCCCACTGGAGACATCATTTCTGAACCCTTGCTCCAATCTGGTCTGGTTGCTTTCCATCCCTGAGTTCTTCCTAAATTAGTGTCTATGGCTGGTATGTTCTCTTTTTTTGGTTTCCTTCTCATTTTGCAGGAGCACATCCTCTAGTGACTCTCTAGGCAACAATGCCCTAGAAGTCATCTGAATCCGTGCATTTCTAAAAATGCTTTTGTTTTAATTAACAGGTTAGGTACTGAAGTCTGGGCTGATATTGATTTATCCATCAAGTTTTGAAAGTATTCCTCTAGTAGCTTCTAGATGTCAGCAATGCTATTGAGATAATCTATTCTGATTACTAATACTTTAACTATCACCTGTTATATTGCTTTGAAAGGTTTTAGGATTTTTTTTTCTCCCCTAGAAGTTCAGAATTTCATGACAATGTACTTCGGTGTGGGTCTTTTTTTCCTCAAAGGATTGTTCACCCGATGGCCTTGCAACCTGATTCTTGTCCTTCAGTTCTGCAAAGTGTTCCCACCACCCACCGCCTTTGATAACTTTTCTCCCCTGCATTTTCTATCTTCTTTTCTTCTTTTTTCCTGGACCTGGTATTAATCAAAATGTGTGATAGATTGTTTTTTGTTTTGTTTTGTTTTTGAGACAGAGCGTCCCTCTTGTTGCCCAGGCTGGAGTGCAATAGTGTGATCTTGGCTCACCGTAACCTCCACCTCCCAGGTTCCAGTGATTCTCCTGCCTCAGCCTCCCGAGCAGCTGAGATTACAGGCAGAAGCCACTATGCTCAGCTAATTTTGTATTTTTAGTAGAGACAGGGTTTCTCCATGTTGATTAGCGTGCTCTCAAACTCCCAACCTCAGGTGATCTGCCCACCTTGGCCTCCCAAAGTGCTGAGATTACAGGCGTGAGCCACTGTGCCCGGCTAGATGTTTTAATTTTATTATCTTCCTTCACAATTTTCTTACTCTTTTAATTTTGCTTTCTGAGAGATTTTCTTCATTTTGTCTTCCAACTCATTATGTTTTTAAATTTTCTGCTGCCCTATTTTTAAGATCTAAAAGCTCTTTCTTACCCTTTGATTGCTTCTTTGTAAATAGCATCTCGTTTTTGTTTCATGGATACATTTACTTTATCAAGTGCTTTCTTCTAATCCCTACATTATCTCTACAGAGCCCAGGTTGCATGAGACAGAGATGGGGAGCTAGAGATCTTACCGCACCATGTTAGGACTTTAAACCAATGCCCTGTTTTTCAGCTCTGCAGTTCACATCCCCCAACCTCCCATCCCATGTGATTTGTGCTTTGAAAATCACAGCTTTTCTGGGGTTCTGCGAGAGACAAATGGCACCCTTCTCATGCAGGTTGTAGCTTCCTCCATTTTACTAAATGAGTTAGATTCCTCTATCAACTTTCCATCTTCTAAAAATTCACTGAAATCATTCATCTTCTACTTTATCTTCTTCTAATCTTTCTGTTTTTGTGGGCATCTACCTACCTACCTACCTGCCTACCTACAATTGAACCTGATTATTCTTGGGAGCTGTTCTGTAAAGTCATTGTTAACAGTGCATTTAGTGAATATTGAACCATTGCTCATAAGAGAAATACAGGGTTAGAGTCTTGCAAGCCTCTGGTCGCAACATTTTTGTAAACTGATCAATACATAACCTTGTTTATTAGATAGTGTTGATTCATGAACATTGAGCTTGCAGCCAGCAGTACTATAACTCCTGCCTGAATAAACCTTACCTACCACTGGTATTTGCGTTGTAAGCACATCATAGCATTCCTGCACCTAAAAACTCTAGACAGTACGTCAGCACTATGCTCAGGGGTTATTTTTAACAGCTAAATCACCAACAAAAAGCACAAAAATGTGAAAAATGTGGCACTATGTGGACCACAAAAAGGACACTTGTTTTTAGTATGAACATTGAAACCAGGCACAGTATCACCTTGTTCGACCTTAGCTAGAAACATACACATCAGGCAACTCAAAATTTTTGCTGTTCTGCTCATGTTTGCAAATGACCACAAAATGCCATTTGTATTGATTTAGCGGTTACAATAAATTTTAGTAAGCAGATGAATTTGCAAATATAGAATCTGAGAATATGAGAATTGCCTAGATCTATCTAATCATATCATTCCTTTAGTTTCATTTCACTGGGATATTTCAGAAACGAAATAGATGCCTATGTCCAATCTTCCTCGTTTAATAAAATGTTATTATTTTAATGTTTAAAGGCAACACTGGAAGGCCTTTCTAAATAACTTAGAATCCAGAAACCAAAAAATAAAAATGACAAATTTGATTACATAAAAACTCATATGTATGATATAAAAGACAAATAACAAAATGGAAAAATTTTGCAGCTCATATTGCAGACAAAAAAGGGCTTCTAAAAATTGAAAAGAAAAAATCCAGCAATCCGAATTTTAAGAAGGACAATGATATGAAGAGAGATCACAGAAGAGAAAATTCCAACACCCATTGAGCGCATGAGAAAAATGCAGACTCTCATGAGAGAAATGCAAATTAAAACTACCCTGAGATACTATTTTTTCACCTATTGAACTGTTAAAAATCCACAGGTTAGGCAACCCGCTTTGTTGCCAAGGCTGTGGGGAAGCACGCATTCTTGTACACTGCTAGTGGAAGGGCTCATTGATTTGACCCTCCTGGAGAACACTTTGACAGTATCTTTCAAAATTACAAACACATTTACCCTTTGACCAACAATCTCACTTCTGGGAATTTATCCTACGTATTAAAAAAGAGAAATGCACAAAGTTCTTCACTGGATAGCTGTCTGCAATAGCAAGACACTGGAGACTACTCAAGTGCCCATCAGTGCTAGATTTGTGTTTAACATTATGTTTCACCCAGACAACAGCTTGGAGAACTGGACAATGGCTGCTCATGTGTTGAGCCGGGGCCTACGGGACAAGGAGGGACAATGAGAGGGAATTAATTCTATTCTAGATACACTGAGTTTGAGGAACCCATGGAAATGTCCAGGAGGCAGCTAAATGAAACAGCCTGTGGTAGACAGAATAATGGCCTCAAAGACATCCACAACCTAATCCCAGGACCCTGTGAAAATGTTCCCTTAACATGGTAAAAGGGATGTGGCCGATGTGATTATGCTAAGGATCTTGAGATGGAGAGGTAGCCAGGATTATCCAGGTGTGCCCAGTGTAATCACAGGGGTCCTTACAAGGGACAGGCAGGAAGGCCAGAGTCAGGGGAGGGGATGTGATGGCAGCAGCAGAGGCTGGGGTGACGCAGCGAAGGGGCCACGAGCCAAGGAACATGGACAGCTGCTAGACGCTGGCAATGGTAAGTAACAGACCTCTCCTAAAAGTCTCCACAAAAAATGTGGTCCTGTCAACACCTTGATTTTAGCCCCTTAATACTCATTTCAGACTTCTGACCTCAACAAATGTAAGACAATAAACTTGAGTTGTTTTAAGTCACTAAATCTGTGATTTGTTGCAGCAGCAATAGGAAACTAATCTGCAGCTCAGGGCCGGGAAAAGGTTAGGATGGAGATAAACACTTGGACGTGTTGACAGACACAGGGTAGGTGAAAACTCCTGGAGGGATGAGGCTGGCTGAGGGCTGGATTTCCTCGTGAGGAGGTGAGCAGAAGATGAATGAAAACATGGGCTGAGTGAGAAGGAAGCAGCCCTTGGACAATCCAGCATGGGAAACGGACTTAAGAAGGGTCTTTGTCCCACATTTTCTTTATTCAGTCCATAATACTATGCAGCCATAAAAAGGAACAAATCATATCCTTTGTGGGACATGGATGGAACTGGAAGCTGTTATCCTCAGCAAACTAACGCAGGAACAGAAAGTCAAACAGCACATGTTCTCACTTCTAAGTGGGAGAGCTGAATGATGAAAACATGTGAAAACACATGGACACATGGTGGGGAACAACGCACATGGGACCTGTCGGTGGGGCAGGGAGAGGGAGAGCATCAGGAAGAATAGCTAATGGATGCTGGCCTTAATACCTAGGTGGTGGCCTGATCTGAGCAGCAGACCACCATGGCACAAGTTTACCTATGTAACAGACCTGCACATAAGGCACTTGTACCCTGGGACTTAAAATAAAACTTGAAAAAAAAAAAAGAAGAAAAGAAGAAGGGAATTTGATCATAGCATCAAATATCTCAGGAGGGCAAGTCACAGGAAGCCTGGAAACTGTCTCTGGATGGATGGTGAGGTCTGGGAAGGTCACAGGCAGGACTCCGCAGGAGGGAAGTGGCTGACGGCAAGGCCAAGTGGCAGCTGCTAGTTCAGAGGACGCAGAGCATGCCGGCGCGTTCTCAGGGCTGCCTGGGCCCTGCTCGGCACATGCGGCCACAGCGGCACTCAAGGAGGGCAGGGGTCCTGCTTTCACATGGCCATGGAAAGTGGAGATCCAGAGGCGGGGCAGGGGGAAATGCCAAGCCGGAAAGAAGGGCCACTTCACCTAACAAGTGGAAAGCTGATGCTGGCACACGGGGGCGCAGCAATATTGCAGAAAACTCCATGTGGTCCTCAGGACGCTTTGGGCAGGGCTATGCCTGGAATAGTTTGTTCATGAATCTCCACCGTCAGCCAGGCTGGCTCTGTGTTGACCACTTGGGAAGCCTCTTTTGCCCCAGGAGACCCCAGTCTATGGGTGGGGAGAACAAGCACATGGTTCCATGGGTGGAGCCCATGGAGGTGAGGTGGAGGGAGGGAGAGGGGAAGGGGCGACCTGCTGCTCTGTGGAGAAAGAGCAAAGCCCTCTGCAGCCAGCACAGCCGGCTTTCCTCACCCTCAGCCTCCCCAGGCCTCCGCGGGAGGGAGACAGGCATGCTGGCCAGCTAGAGATGTTGTTTTCTCCTTTGTTTTACACACAATGCCCTAGAAAAACATTTTGCTGATATGTAATTAGGCCAACATAATGGAGTCTAAGAGAGCAGTCTTCTCATTTTAGACAACTTTGGCTTTCCTAACGTTCAAAGAGAATAATTAAAAAAAAAAAAAAAGCTTAGTTCTTAGATGCAGAAAAGGGGCACAGGAAAACACATGTAGTACATAAAAAGCTTCAGCTCCGAGACTTTACACACCCACTGCTGGTAAATTCACATCTTTGCCTGATTTTCTCTACTAGGTAAGAAAGGTGGCAAACTCGGTAACCTTTTAGGAGCTCAACGAAATAAAAATAATAATTGTTATTATTACACGAAGCATACTGTTTGGAAGAATGGTGTCTATCATGACCTCCCTGTGTCCAGTCCACTTTCCAACACAACTTGGCAGCTCCTCCCATAAGAGGGAGATTCCCTCTGGCCACCCCTTGAATCTTGGCTGGTCTTGGAACTTTCTCTGACAAACAAGAGATGGCACATGTGACATTATGGTCATCCTGAACCTAGGCCTCAAGGGGCCTTGCTGTTTCTGCTCACTCTCCAGGACCCCTGCCTACACCATGAGGACCAGCCCAGGTGAGCCTTCGGATGATGAGAGACCTGTGGCTTCACCAAGCAGCAGACGTGTAAGAGATGCCATCTCAGAGCTGGCAGCTGCGGTCCACCCATCAGCTCCTGCAGGCACATGCGTGAGCCCAGGAGATTAGTCAAGCCTCGTCCAGATCAGCAAAATCACCCAGCTGACCTGTGCGGTTATGATTTTAACTCACTAAGCTTTGGGGAGCCTTATTACACAGGAGAAGCGAACTGATAGATTACTGTTATTCTAAGAAGAGCCAAATATCAGGCAAACCTCTAGGAGGAAAGTTGCATTGAAAGTCACCTCATTTGATTTGAGAGAAATACAATGATACAGTTACTACTGAAGGGGAGCGTTGCTGATTTGTCACCACACTCAAGGCTGGCACACCTATCTCTTATTTTCTCCAGGCCAGACACTGTGGCCTTGCATTACCTCTGGAGCGCTGAAGTCTAATTTATGATAACCTAGCGTGAGGCCCACAGTGCCACCAGCTCGCCCTGGAAGACAGAGATAAAAACCCACACTGGGTAGATCGTCCTAGCTCAAGACGTTGCCCTGGCTTCTCGTAATGCACTATGCCAAGCTGGCAAGAAAAGCAAACCTGCACATGCAAGATAACACTCTCCTGGATTCTGGGACACGCTGGATGATCTGGTCCTGGTACGTGTGGTTTCTCTGAAGTCAGTTACTTGGAAGGCAGAAAGAAGAAGGGGCTATGGGATGGAAGGGCAGGAGATGGCCATGCTGGCCTTATTAACAGAGCTATCTGCTCACACACACCTGCACGGGCAGAATGAGAACCAGGTGAGGCGTGCAGCCACGCAGGGCTACCCGATCATAGGGAAGGTAGCCTAAGATCAATGAGGCCAGACGTGCAGAGGCTCAGGGGTGACACTGGGGCCAACTCTGACCCATAGCAGGCACAGGCACTGCAGTTCTGACTGTGGTTAAGCAACACAAAGCCGTCACATCCTATCGGCTGCTCATCGGGACCATGTACGCAGCACAGGGCTCCTGTCCTCCAGAAGCTGACATCTCACACACACCTTGAATGCTTCCAGGTGAGGGGTATTCCCAGGCTGACTTAGAAGCAGCTTTGTTTGATAACAATTAAAAAAAGAAACATTTTCTCCATCCAGAGACTTGCCAAGGCCCTCCCACTTGCTTCGAAGAGGAGACTAGATTTTCTGGGAGTACATGAGACTTGCCACTTTAGTACTCTCTTTAGACCATCAGAGATGAAAGGGGGATCATAGATCATATCTTTAACCCTTCTTTCTGATTTTTCACCTTACCTATTACTTAGAAAGGGGATTGAAAAAAAAGAGCTTTTCCAAAGTTTACAATTAAAAGATGTTCATTTTGGAGTCAGGGACTTGGGGAGAAAGCCAGTCTATCTGCAGAAATTCTAGAAAAAACACTGTCAAAGTTATCCCCTCCACCTATCAGCAGTGGATTCCCAACAGCTTACCAATAATCATAAAATGCAAACCCAGAAGAGGTCTCTGAATAAAGGTTGATTCAAAGCCTTAAGGTTGGGGGCCGGGCATGGTGGCTCACATCTGTAATCCCAGCACTCTGGGAGGCCGAGGCGGGCAGATCACGAGGTCAGGAGTTGAGACCAGCCTGACCAACATGGTGAAACCCTGTCCCTACTAAAAATACAAAAAAAATGAGCCGGGCATGGTAGCACATGCCTGTAGTCCCAGCTACTCAGGAGGCTGAGGCAGGAGAATCGCTTGAACCCAGGAAGCAGGGGTTGCAGTGAGCTGAGATCACACCATTGCACTCCAGCCTGGGCAACAGAGGGAGACTCTGTCTCAAAAAGAAAAAAAATAAAGTTGGGGGGAGGTGGTAGAAATGGAGATTAAAGATGATTTCGCTGTCCTAGCTAACAAGGAACAGAGCCACACAACACACCATGCGCTGGCCTGTCACAGCCTTGACTCACTAGGGAAAGGACTGGGTAAGACATGGGTTGCTGGGAAAAACTCAACACAGCGGAATTCTCTCTCCCCGACTTTCTCCACCTTGTAACATCAAGGTGTCATGTTCTCAAGCTGTGCTGGAGCAATCACAGTTGGCCAATATTCTCTTTGTGGTGAGTCAACTGTCAGTATCATGTTGCTATAGCTAACACAGTTCTAGCTCAACCCTCTGCTTATGCCCTCCTCTTCTTTACACCAAATTGCATCGCACTAGTCCCACAGCATGCTCTCTGAGGACCCAGCTCTGATAGAGCTTCTGAGGTGCCAGAAACCTCCAACTGGAATATCCTACCTTCAGGACACATCAGACTTGTTCATGAGTCCAACACCACAAGTCCTGCAATCCACTTCCCACTCTGTCTGGCTTCCTGCTCTACCGGAGATAAATCCACCAGAGCCGTAACAGATGTTCTGCTGGGCCCCATCAGCGTCTGCACTGAGACCTACCACGGGACAAGCTGATGACGAAAAAACCAAAGTCACGAAAATTAAAATGGTTTCAGAGAGACTGGCCAACTCTATTTGGGGGTCCTCTAGAAAATCCTCCCATCACTCTGTTCCCTGCCCTGCCATTTCAGCATATCGATCACGACCTGGCACTTATTTTTCCACTCCTGCACTAGAACACAAACTCCATAAAGGCAAGGAGTTTATCTTGTTCCTGTTGAATCCCAGGCACTTAAGGAAGTATTTGTTCGATAATTAGTTGCTGAGTGATTGAATAAATGCACCTGTCCTAGCATTTTGGGGGTAGGTTCTGCCACCATTGTTTTATATTCTCAGTCTTATCAAAATTGCCGTAAATCATACCTAAAATAATAAGACATGAGTTTGCCACCAGAAGTGTGAGTTAATTTGCCAAGATGCTGTGTTTCCTTTTTTTTTTTTTTTTTTTTTTTTTGAGACAAAGTCTCACTCTGTCGCCCTGGCTGGAGTGCAGTGGTGTGATCTCATCTCACTGCAACCTCTGCCTCCTGGGTTCAAGCGATTCTCCTGCCTCAGCCTCTGGAGTAGCTGGGATTACAGGTGCATCCCACTACACCCAGCTAATTTTTTATATTTTTAGTAGAGACAGGCCTTCACCATGTTGGCTAGGCTGGTCTCAAACTCCTGACCTTGTGATTCGCCTGCCTTGGCCTCCTAAAGTGCTGGGATTACAGGCATGAGCCATTGCACTCAGCCGTCTTACCATTTTTATGGGCATTTTCTATGTGGAAGTTGGAAGTATATCCATGTATGAAAATTAGATGCAGTCATGTACTGACCATCAAGCACAAGGCCATTATTAAACTGGCCAAACACAAACTTTTTCCTTCCCTGTTTCTGTACCATTGCAGTGACAGAAGGCCTTATCAGGAGGTAGTGTCTGTTTCTCCATCTCTTGACTCTGAGCTGGTTTTGTGACTTTCTTTGGCCAATAGGACCTTAACAAATGTGATGCAAACTGCGGCATGAAATAAGCTAGCACACAGGGGCTTGCCCACTTGCTGCTCTTGGGAATCCTGTGGCTGCCATCCTGTGAAGAGGTTCAGGTTAGCCTACTGCATGTTAAGATACACAAGGCTCTGTTGTTCTAGCCAACTGCCAGACATACGAGTGAGGCTATTTTAGATCATTCAGCCATCAGCCGACATATGAGAGAGCCCAGCAGAGATCAGCAAGGTCACCCTATGGGAGAAGAACTGATCAGATGACCTAAAGACTCATGAGCTAATACAGGGTTATTTGAAGCCACTAAGCGTGGAATGGTTAGTTACACAGCAAAAGCCAACTGATACAGACGGTAAAACAAAACATCCAACAAACATTTCATGGAGACAAGTCTATCTGCTTCTTTCAAAGTGACTTTGTCTTTATATAGGAAGGTAACACTGCAGAATCCTGTGGCTCAAATAGCTTTTAAATAGATTAATGCTTTTGTGCTAATTCCTACCTCTCACCTTCTTGCCCAAACCCACTTCTGAACAACATCAAGAATTTTCAAGGTAAAGTCAAAGGTAAAATTTGTTTTCATGGGATAAAAATTTACTAGTTTCAAAAAGTAAGGGCCTAAAGAAAATGAGAAGACAAGTCACAGACTAAGAGAACATATTTGCAAAAGCCATATCTGAGAAAGGACTTTTATCCAAAATATACAAAGAATTCATAAGACTAAACAATAAGCAAAGAAACAACCCAATTTAAAAATGGGCAAAAGATCTGAACAAATAACTCACTAAAGAAGATATACAGGTAGCAAATAATAAGTATATGAAAAGATGCTCAATGTCCTATGTCATTAGGGAAATGCAAATAAGACAAGATGCCATGACACCTGCGTTAGATTGGCCAGGGTCCAAAACACTGACAGCACCTACTGCCGGCGAGGATGTGGAATAACAGCAACTCGCATTCACTGCTGGTGGGGATGGAAAATGGTACGGCCACTACAGAAGACAGTTTGGCTTACAAAACTAGACATACTCTACAATATGATCCAGTAAGCATACTCATCAGTATTTACCCAAATAAGCTGAAAACTTTTGTCCACACAGAAACCTACATACACATGGCTGTTTATAGCAGCTTTATTCATAATTGCTAAACCTTGGAAGCAATGAAGATGCCCTTCAGTAATGATAGAGAAATTGCAGTGGAACCATACAATGAAATATTATCCAGCACTAAAAAGAAATGAGCTGTCAAGACACGGAGGAGCCTTAAACCCGTATTACTAAATGGAAGAAGCCAGTTGGAAAAGGTATATACTGTATGATTCCAACTCTACAACATTCTGGTAAAGGCAAAATTATGGAGAAAATAAGATCAGTAGTTTCCAGGGGTTGAGGGTAGGGAAGGATGAATAGGCAGAGCACAGAGGATTTTTTAGGGCAACAGAACTATTCCGTATGATACTATAAGAGTAGATACATGTCACTGACATTCGTCATAACCCATAGAATGTACAACACCGAGAGTGAACTCTAATGTAAACTATGTCTTTGGGTGATAATGATGTGTCAATGTAGCTTCCTGGATTGCCACACATGTACCCTGTAGTGTGGGATGTTGATAGCTGCGGGAGGCCATAGTGGGAATGGGATGTATGGGAACACTCTGTAGCTTCAGTTCAGTTTTGCTATGAACCTAAAACTACTCTAAAATATAAAATTTATTTTTTTAAAAAAAGTAAAGACCTCGAATCAAAAGTGACGTGAATTACAATGATATCGCTACAAAATACTCATGGTTTATGAGACCAAGAGAACTGAAGTCAGCAAAAACCCACCAGTGGAAAACTAATTAAATGAACTAAAATTATTCATATATTGAAGTACTCTATGGCCATTAAAAATGATGAAGTAAAAGCCTAATAACAGAAACATTTTCAGAATATAGTTACATACAAAAATGTATAATAGTATGAAGAGTATGATCCCATTTTTGTAAAAATATGCAAATATAGACAAACTATACACAGGAAGGACTATCCTAAGATGTTATGCAGCTGTCTTCCAGTGATGCTGAAAGTTGGGGTATATTTTGCTTTCTTTTCTTTACCTGTATTTTCTAAATTATCTTTAATGACCACGTCACTTTTTTCAACATCTTTAGTGATATATAATTTAAATATCTTAAAATTCACCTATTTAAAGCCAGCAATTCAGTGGTTTATAATATATTCAGAGTTGTACAACCATCACAAAATCTGAGTTTGGATCACTTTCATCACCCCCACACAAATATCCTGTACCTATTAGCAGTCACCCCCCTTTTCCCTCACTCACCCCTAGGCAACCACAGTCCACGTTTTGTCTCTATGCTCTTGCCTCATCTGGACATTTCATATATAAATGGATTCCTGTAACATGTGGTCTTTTGCAACTGGCCTCTTTTACTTTAGCATATGTTCAAGGTTCATACGTGTAGCATATATCAGTAGTTTATTCCTTTTTATTGCCAAATAATATTCCATTATATGGGTATACCACAGTTTATTCATCAGATGATGAACATTTAGCTTGTTTCTACTTTTTGGACATTATGAATAAAGCTGCCATCAACATTAATGTACAGGTCTTTATCTGGACATAAGTTTTCATTTTTCTTATATATAGGGGTGGAATTGCTAGGCCATATGGTAACTATGCTTAACATTTTGAGAAAGTGTCCATGGATCCCTTTTATAAAAAGAAAAAAAGTTACAAGAATGAAAGCAGAGGCCTCTTGGCCTTACTAGACTAGTTCTCAAGCCTTCTTAAGCCTAATTTACCAAGTGATATAAGCAAAGAAAATACTCTCTTCCACTTCACCCAAAAAGGATGTTTAAAGAGGCCACTGATTTAAAAGCAGTGTGTTGACATGCATGCCCAGCTTATTCAAGTTGCAAGGGGTCAGGGTGGACCTCCAGCCCAGTGACTCCTGGACCTGGCTGAATATTTTACATGCAGATCCCTAATCTCCGCCCCCAGACCTACTGACTTTGAGTCTCCAGGGAGGCAGGGTGACTTGGGAATGCATATTTTTGTTGTTTTGAGACAGAATCTCGCTCTGTCACCCGGGCTGGAGTGTAATGGCATGATCTCAACTCACTGCAGCCTCAACGTCCCAGGCTCAAGTGAGCCTCTCATTACAGCCCCTCTGAGTAGCTGGGAATACAGGCACACACCACCATGCCCAGCGAATTTTTTTTTTTAAATGTATAGAGACAAGGTCTCACTAGGTTGCCCAGGATGGTCTTGAACTCCTGGGCTTAAACAATCCTCCCACTTCAGCCTCCCAAAGAGCTGGGATTATAGGCATGAGCCAACCAGCCAGAATGTGACTTTTTAATAAGTCCCCAGATGATCCTGAGGACTGGCAAGGTTTGGGAACGAACCACTGTTCTAGTCCTTCCTGTCCAAAACGTCACTCCTAATTCATGGTGATGGAACATCTGAGTCACACCAGCATCTGGGAGTTGACAATCCTAGGCCCCAGCCACTTCCACTGTTGAAGAGTTCCACATACACTATCCAATTGGACTTAGTTTTCCCCTTACAATCAACAAAAACGGTCTACATCCTTTCTCATAAGTCAGTCCTTCAAAGATCATGAAGCCAGCTACCTGATTGTCCTTGTATTTTCCCTCTCCAAGATAAACATGTCCAGTTGTTTCCCAGCATTTCCAGGTGTCTCCCCCATCGCTGTCACTCACCTGTACCTGAGTCTGTTCATGTTTTGCATCAAATATGGCGGTCATGCTGGAACCTTAGACTCCAAGTCAGCCAGCATGAGACTAAAGAAAAGAGGAAGAAGAGGAGAGATCCAAGATGGCCGATTAGCAACAGCTCAGGAGTGTAGCTCCCAGTGAAAGCGCAGAGAACGAGTGGATGCCGCACTTTCTGACGAATTTTTGTTGCCCACAGACCAGGAGATTCCCGGCAGAGGAGCCACACGGGTCGCCAGCGCGACTCTTTTGGCTGGTGCGGCTGTTTTGCCAGTGCCCCAGTGCGGCACTTCCCGGTGTGGAGTATATGGACGGATGGGCTCGGCTGGTCCCATCCCTACAAGGAAAACAGCAATTGGAAGCGCTGAGGACTGAGAGTTTCACAGCAAGCACAGCGAACCCGGGAAGGTCCGGTTCTGTGGGGAACGGGCATCCGCCAAAGGAAAACTAAGAAACAGAAAAACTTCATCACCGGGTGGAGAGAGATCCAAGATGGCCGCGTAGCAGCAGCTCAGGATTGTAGCTCCCAGTGAAAGTGCAGAGAGCGAGTGGACGTCGCAATTGCGAACGAATTTTTGATGCCCACAAACTGGGAGATTATCGGCGAAGGAGCCACATGGGTCACCAGCGCGACTCTTTTGGCTGGCGCGGCTGTTTTGCCGGTGCCCTGGAGCGGCGCTTCTCGGTGCGGAGTATACGGGACTGGGTGCCCTTTTAGTCAGGCTCTGCTGGTCCCATCCCCACAAGGAGAACAGCAATTGGAAGCGCTGAGGACTGAGAGCAAGCACAGCTGAACCCGGGAAGCACAACAAGCACAGCCGAACCCGGGAAGGCCCAGCTCTGTGGGGATGGGGCGTCCGCTGAAGGAAAACTAAGAAACAGAAAAAACTTCATCACCAACAAGCCAGAGGTCCACTCAGAGACCCAATCTGAAAGTTGGCAATTACAAAGATGACAGGTGGATAAATCCACAAAAATGGGAAGAAACCAGTGCAAAAAGGCTGAGAACACCCGAAATCAGAATGCCTCTCCTCCTACAGGGGATCGCAGCTCCCCATCAGCAAGAGAACAAGGCATGACGGAGGGTGAGTGTGATGAACTCACAGAATCAGGCTTCAGAAGGTGGATAACAAACTTCTGTGAACTAAAAGAACATGTTCTAACCCAATGCAAAGAAACTAAGAACGTTGAAAGAAGATTTAATGAAATGCTGACGAGAATGGACAACTTAGAGAAGAATATAAGTGAATTGATGGAGCTGAAAAACACAACACGAGAACTTCGCGAAACATGCACAAGTTTCAACAGCCGAATTGACCAAGCAGAAGAAAGGATATCAGAGGTCGAAGATCAACTCAATGAAATAAAACGAGAAGGCAAGATGACAGAAAAAAGGGGAAAAAGGAATGAACAAAGTCTCCAAGAAATATGGGA